>JACERR010000495.1:0-21375 GCA_016760335.1 Gastrodia elata | reverse complement strand
AAAATAAAATAAATGTAAATGTAAATAAAATATAAATGTAAATATAATGTAAATGTAAAATGTAAATGTAAAATAAATGTAAATGTAAATGTACATGTAAATGTAAATGTAAATGTAAATATAAATATAAATGTAAATGTAAAATATAAATACAAATGTAAATGTAAATGGTAAATGTAAATATAAATATAAATGTAATATAAATATAAATATAAAAAATAAATGTAAATGTAAACATAAATGTAAATACAAATATAAATATAAATGTAAAAGTAAATGTAATTGTAATAAATGTAAATATAAAAGTAAATACAAATGTAATTGTAATGTAAATATAAATGTAATATAATGTAAATATAAATGTAAATGTAAATTAAATATAAATGTAAATGTAAATGTAAATGTAAATGTAAATGTAACTGTAAAATCAAATGTAATGTAAATAAAATAACAAATGTAAATGTAAATGTAAATATAAATGTAAATGTAAATGTAAAGCAAATGTAAATATAAATGTAAATATAAATGTAAATATAAATGTAAATGTAAATGTGAGTGTAAACGTAAATGTATATATAAATGTTAATACAAATGCAAATGTAAATGTAAATGTAATATAAATATAAATACAAATATAACTATAAATCTAAATATAAATGTAAATATAAATGTAAATGTAAATGTAAATGTAAATGTAATGTAAATGTAAATGTAAATGAAATATAAATGTAAATGTAAATGTAAACGTAAAAAGTAATGTAAATAAATATAAATAAATGTAAATGTAAATGAAAATGTAAATGTAAATGTAAATGTAAACATAAATGTAAATGTAAAAATATAAATAAAATATAAATGTAAATATAAACATAAATGTAAATATAAATATAAATATAAATGTAAATGTAAATGCAAATGTAAATGTAAATATAAATATAAATGTAAATGTAAATGTAAATGTACATGTAAATATAATGTAAATATAAATGTAAATGTAAATGTAAATGTAAATGTAATTGTAAATATAATTGTAAATGATAATGTAAATGTAAATGTAAATTTAAATGTAAATGTAAATCTAAATGTAAATGTAAGTATAATGTAAATGTAAATGTAAATATAAATGTAGATATAAATATAAATGTAATTATAAATGTAAATGTAAAAGTAAATATAAATAGAAATGTAAATGTAAATGTAAATATAAATGTAACTGTAAAATTAAATGTAAATGTAAATGTAAATGCAAATGTAAATATAAATATAAATATTAATGTAAATATAAATATAAATGAAAATGTAAATATAAATGTAATGTAAATATAAATATAAATATAAATGCAAATGCAAAAGTAAATGTAATATAAATGTAAATGAAACGTAAATGTAAATATAAATGTAAATGTAAATATATATATAAATGTAAATGTAAATGTAATTGTAAATGTAAATGAAAAAGTAAATGCAAATGTAAATGCAAAGACAAAGTGTAAATGCAAATGCAAATGTAAATGTAAATATAAATGTAAATGAAATGTAAATATAAATATAAATGTAAATGCAAATGTAAGTATAATATAAATGCAAATATAAATGCAAATGAAAATGCGAATGCAAATGTATATGTAAATGTAACTGTAAACGTAAATCTAAATGTAATGTAAATGTAAATGTAAATGCAAATATAAATGTAAATATAAATGTAATGTAAATGTAACTGTAAATCTAAATGTAAATGTAAATGTAAATGTAAATGTAACTGTAAATGTAAATGTAAATGTAAATCTAAATGTAATGTAAATATAATATAAATATAAATGTAAATGTAAATGTAATGTAAATATAAATGTAAATATAAACAGAAATATAAATATAAATGTAAATGTATATGTAAATGTAAATGTAAATATAAATGTAAATGTAAATGTAAATCTAAATGTAATGTAAATATAAATGTAAAATGTAAACGTAAATATCAATGTAAATATAAATATAAATATAAATGTAAATGTAAATGTAATTATAAATGTAATTATAAATGTAAATGTAAATATAAATTTAGATGTAAATGTAAATGTAAATGTAATGTAATATAAATCTAAATGTAATGTAAATGTAATTGTAAATGTAAATGTAAATATAAATCTAAATGTAATAAATATAAATGCGAATATAATGCAAATATATATAAATATAAATGTAATTAAAATATAAAAAAATATATATCCAAATGTAAATATAAATGTAATGTAAATGTAAATATAAATGTAAATTTAAATGTAAATGTAAATGTATATGTATATGAAATATAAATGTAAATGTAAATAAAAATGAAAATGTATATGTAAATGTAAATGTAAATATAAATGTAAATGTAAACGCAAATATAAATGTAAATGTAATATAATTGCAAATACAAATGTAAATGTAAAATAAATAGAAATATAAATATAAATGTAAATGTATATGTAAATGTAAATGTAAGTATAAATGTAAATGTAAATGTAAATATAAATGTAATGTAAATATAATGTAAATGTAAACGTAAACATCAATGTAAATGTAATATAAATATAAATGTAAATGTAATGTAATATAAATGTAATTATAAATGTAAATGTAAATATAAGTTTAGATGTAAATGTAAATGTAAATATAAATGTAATATAAATGTATATCCAAATGTAAATATAAATCTAAATGTAATGTAAATGTAATTGTAAATGTAAATGTAAATATAAATCTAAATGTAATAAATATAAATGTGAATATAAATGCAAATGTATATAAATATAAATGTAAATGTAATATAATATAAATATATATCCAAATGTAAATATAAATGTAATATAAATGTAAATATAATGTAAAATTTAAATGTAAATGTAAATGTATATGTATATCAAATATAAATGTAAATGTAAATAAAAATGAAAATGTATATGTAAATGTAAATGTAAATATAAATGTAAATGTAAACGTAAATATAAGTGTAAATGTATATGTAAATTTAAATATAAATGTAAATGTAAAGACATAGTGTAAATGCAAATGCAAATGTAAATACAAATGCAAATGCAAATGTATATGTAAATGTAAATATAAATGAAATGTAATGTAAGTATAAATTTAAATATAAATAAAATATAAATGTAAATGAAAATGCAAATATAAATGTAAATGTAAATAAATGCAAATAAAATGTAAATGTAAATGTAAATGTAAATGTAAATACAAATGTAAATGTAAATGTAAACGTAAATGTAAATGTAAATGTAAATGTAAATATAAATATAAATGTAAATGTAAATGTAAATATAAATATGAATATAAATATAAATGCAAATACAAAAGTAAATGTAAATGTAAATGTAAATATAAATATAAATGTAAATGTAAATCTAAATTTAAATGTAAATATAAATATAAATTAAATATAAATGTAAATGTAAACATAAATGTAAATGTAAATATAGATGTAATGTAAATGTAAATGTAAATGTACATGTAAATGTACATGTAAATGTAAATGCAAATGCAAATGTAAATAAAATATAATATAAAGATAAATATAAATGTAACTGTAAAATTAAATGTAACAAAATAAAATACAAATGTAAATGTAAATGTAAATATAAATATAAATATAAATATAAATGCAAATACAAATGTAATTGTAAATGTAAATGAAATATAAATGTAAATGTAAATGTAAATATAAATGTAAATGTAAATATAAATGTAAATGAAATATAAATTAAATATAAATGTAAATGTAAATGAAAATGTAAATATAAATTTAGATGTAATGTAAATGTAAATGTAAATGTACATGTAAATGTAAATGCAAATGCAAATGTAAATGTAAATATAAATAATATAAATATATATGCAATGTAAATACAAATGTAAAACATAATATAAAAATAAATATAAATGTAAATGTATATGTAAATGTAACTATAAATATAAATGTAAATGTAAATATGAATGTAAATGTAAATGTAAATATAAATACAAATGTAAATAAAATGTAAATGTATATGTAAATATAAATATAAATATAAATATAAATATAAATGTAAATATAAACGTAAATCTAAATGTAAATATAAATGTAAACGTAAATGTAAATATAAATGTAAATATAAATGTAAATAAATATAAATGTAAATGTAAATGTAAATATAAATATAAATGTAAATGTAAATGTGAGTGTAAACATAAATGTAAATAAAAATGTAAATGTAAATGTAAATGAAAATGTAAATATAAATGTAAATGTAAATGTAAATATAAACGTAAGTGCAAATACAAATGTAAATATAAATGTAAATATAAATATAAATACAAATATAACTGTAAATGTAAATGTAAATATAAATATAAATGTAAATGTAAATGTAAATATAAATATAAATGTAAATATAACGTAAATGTAAATGTAAATGTAAATATAAATGTAAATGTAAATGTACATGTAAATGTAAATGTAAATGTAAATATAAATTAAATGTAAATGTAAATATAAATACAAATGTAAATGTAAATGTAAATGTAAACATAAATATAAATGTAAATATAAATATAAATATAAAAATAAATGAAATGTAAACATAAATGTAAATACAAATATAAATATAAATGTAAAAGTAAATGTAATTGTAAATATAATGTAAATATAATAGTAAATACAAATGTAATTGTAATGTAAATATAAATGTAATATAAATGTAAATATAAATGTAAATGCAAATTTAAATATAAATGTAAATGTAAATGTAAATGTAAATGTAAATGTAACTGTAAAATTAAATGTAATGTAAATATAAATACAAATGTAAATGTAAATGTAAATATAAATGTAAATGTAAATGTAAATGTAAATGTAAATGTAATATAAATAAAATGTAAATATAAATGTAAATGTAAATGTGAGTGTAAACGTAAATGTATATAAATGTTAATACAAATGCAAATGTAAATGTAAATGTAAATATAAATATAAATACAAATATAACTATAATCTAAATGTAAATGTAATATAAATATAAATGTAAATGTAAATGTAAATATAATGTAAATGTAATGTAAATGTAAACGTAAATGTAAATATAAATGTAAATGTAAATGTAAATGTAATGTAAATGTAAATGTAAATATAAATATAAATGTAAATGTAAATGTAAATGCAAATGTAAATGTAAATGTAAATGTAAACATAAATGTAAATGTAAATGTAAATATAATATAAATATAAATGTAAATATAAACATAAATGTAAATATAAATATAAATATAAATGTAAATGTAAATGCAAATGTAAATATAAATATAAATATAAATGTAAATGTAAATGTAAATGTACATGTAAATGTAATGTAAATATAAATGTAATATAAATGTAAATGTAAATGTAAATGTAAATGTAAATGTAAATATAATTATAAATGATAATGTAAATGTAAATGTAAATTTAAATGTAAATGTAAATCGAAATGTAAATGTAAGTATAATTGTAAATGTAAATGTAAATATAAATGTAGATATAAATATAAATGTAATTATAAATGTAAATATAAATGTAAATATAAATAGAAATGTAAATGTAAATGTAAATGTAAATGTAAATATAAATGTAACTGTAAAATTAAATGTAAATGTAAATGTAAATGCAAATGTAAATATAAATATAAATATTAATGTAAATATAAATATAAATGAAAATGTAAATATAAATGTAATTGTAAATATAAATATAAATATAAATGCAAATGCAAAAGTAAATGTAAATATAAATGTAAATGTAAACATAAATGTAAATATAAATGTAAATGTAAATATATATATAAATGTAAATGTAAATGTAATTGTAAATGTAAATGAAAAAGTAAATGTAAATGTAAATGCAAAGACAAAGTGTAAATGCAAATGCAATTGTAAATGTAAATATAAATATAAATGAAATGTAAATATAAATATAAATGAAAATGCAAATGTAAGTATAAATATAAATGCAAATATAAATGCAAATGAAAATGCGAATGCAAATGTATATGTAAATGTAACTGTAAACGTAAATCTAAATGTAATGTAAATGTAAATGTAAATGCAAATATAAATGTAAATATAAATGTAATGTAAATATAACTGTAAATATAAATGTAAATGTAAATGTAAATGTAAATGTAACGGTAAATGTAAATGTAAATGTAAATCTAAATGTAATGTAAATATAAATATAAATGTAAATGTAAATGTAAATATAAATGTAAATATAAATAGAAATATAAATATAAATGTAAATGTATATGTAAATGTAAATGTAAATATAATGTAAATGTAAATGTAAATCTAAATGTAATGTAAATATAAATGTAAATGTAAACGTAAATATAAATGTAAATGTAAATATAAATAAATGTAAATGTAAATGTAATTATAAATGTAATTATAAATGTAAATGTAAATATAAATTTAGATGTAAATGTAAATGTATATAAATGTATATCCAAATGTAAATATAAATCTAAATGTAATGTAAATGTAATTGTAAATGTAAATGAAATATAAATCTAAATGTAATAAATATAAATGCGAATATAAATGCAAATATATATAAATATAAATGTAAATGTAAATATAATTAAATATATATCCAAATGTAAATATAAATGTAAATATAAATGTAAATTTAAATGTAAATGTAAATGTATATGTATATGAAATATAAATGTAAATGTAAATAAAAATGAAATGTATATGTAAATGTAAATGTAAATATAAATGTAAATGTAAACGCAAATATAAGTGTAAATGTATATGTAAATGTAAATATAAATGTAAATGTAAAGACAGTAAAAGCAAATGCAAATGTAAATACAAATGCAAATGCAAATGTATATGTAAATGTAAATATAAATGTAAATATAAATATAAATGTAAATGTAAATATAAATATAAATATAATATAAATGTAAATGCAAATGCAAATATAAATGTAAATGTAAATATAAATGCAAATACAAATGTAAATGTAAATGTAAATGTAAATGTAAAAACAAATATAAATGTAAATGTAAACGTAAATGTAAATGTAAATGTAAATGTAAATATAAATATAAATATAAATGTAAATGTAAATATAAATATGAATATAAATATAAATACAAATACAAATGTAAATGTAAATTTAAATGTAAATATAAATATAAATGTAAATATAAATGTAAATGTCAATATAAATGTAAATGTAAATGTAAATATAAATTATATATAAATATAAATGTAAACATAAATGTAAATGTAAATGTAGATGTAAATGTAAATATACATGTAAATGTACATGTAAATGTAAATGCAAATGCAAATGTAAATGTAAATATTATATAAATGTATATGCAAATGTAAATACAAATGTAAACGTAATATAAAAATAAATATAAATGTAAATGTGTATATAAATGTAAATGTAAATATAAATGTAAATGTTAATATAAATGTAACTGTAAATGTAATTATAAATGTAAATGTAAATCTAACATAAATGTAAATGTAAATATTACTATAAATATAAATGTAAATGTAAATATAAATGTAAATGTAAAGGTAATTATAAATGTAAATATAAATATAAATATAAATATAAATATAAATGTAACTGTAAAATTAAATGTAACATAAATATAAATACAAATGTAAATGTAAATATAAATATAAATATAAGTATAAATATAAATGCAAATACAAATGTAATTGTAAATGTAAATGTAAATGTAAATATAAATATAAATATAAATGCAAAATAAATGTAAATGTAAATAAAATTAATTTAAATATAAATGTAAATGTAAATATAAATTTAGATGTACATGTAAAAGTAAATGAAAATGCAAATGTAAATGTAAATGTAAATATTATATAAATATATATGCAAATGTAAATACAAATGTAAATATAATATAAAATAAATATAAATGTAAATGTATATGTAAATGTAACTATAAATATAAATGTAAATGTAAAATGTGAATGTAAATGTAAATGTAAATATAAATACAAATGTAAATATAAATGTAAATGTATATGTAAAGTATAAATATAAATAAAATATAAATGTAAATGTAAATATAAATGTAAATGTAAATATAAATGTAATATAAATGTAAACATTAATGTAAATTAATGTAAATGTAAATGTAAATCTAAATGTAAATGTAAATATAAATGTAAATGTAAATATAAATGTAAATGTAAATATAAATATAAATGTAAATGTAAATACATATATACCTGATATGTAAATGCAATTGTAAATGTAAATATAACTATAAATATAAATTTAAATGTAAATGTGAATGTAAATGTAAATGAAATGAAAATATAAATACAAATGTAAATGTAAATATAAATGTATATGTAAATGTAAATGTAAATATAAATAAATGTAAATGTAAATGAAATGTAAATCTAAATGTAAATATAAATGTAAACGTAAATGTAAATATAAATGTAAATATAAATATAAATGTAAATGTAAATGTAATATAAATGTAAATATAAATGTAAATGTAAATATAAATGTAAATGTAAATGTAAATATAACTATAAATGTAAATATAAATGTAAATATAAACGTAATATAAATGTAAATGTAAATATAAATATAAATGTTAATATAAATGTAAATGTAAATGTAAATGTAAATGTAAATGTAAATATAAATATAAATATAAATGTAAATATAAATGATAATGTAAATGTAACTGTAAAATTAAATGTAATGTAAATACAAATACAAATGTAAATATAAATGTAAATATAATATAAATATAAACGTAAATATAAATGTAAATATAAATGTAAATGTAAATGTCAGTGTAAACGTAAATGTAAATAAAAATGTAAATGTAAATGTAAATGTAAATGTAAATATAAATGTAAATGTAAATGTAAATATAAATGTAAGTGCAAATGTAAATGTAAATATAAATGTAAATATAAATATAAATATAAATATAACTGTAAATGTAAATGTAAATGTAATATAAATGTAAATGTAAATGTAAATCTAAAATAAATATAAATATAATGTAAATGTAAATGTAAATGTAAATATAAATGTAAATGTAAATATACATGTAAATGTAAATGTAAATGTAAATATAATATAAATGTAAATGTAAATGTAAATACAAATGTAAATGTAAATTTAAATGTAAACATAAATATAAATGTAAATGTAAATATAAATATAAAAATAAATGTAAATGTAAACATAAATGTAAACATAAATGTAAATATAAATATAAATGTAAATGTAAGTAAGTAAATGTAATGTAAATATAAATGTAAATATAAAAGTAAATACAAATGTAATTGTAATGTAAATATAAATGTAATATAAATGTAAATGTAAATGTAAATGTAAATTTAAATATAAATGTAAATGTAAATGTAAATCTAAATGTAAATGTAACTGTAAAATTAAATGTAATGTAAATATAAATACAAATATAAATGAATGTAAATATAAATATAATTGTAAATGTAAATGTAAATGTATATGTAAATTAAATGTAAATGTAAATATAAATGTAAATATAAATGTAAATATAAATGTGAGTGTAAATGTAAATGTAATATAAATGTTAATACAAATGCAAATGTAAATATAAATGTAAATATAAATATAAATACAAAATATAATGTAAATCTAAATGTAAATGTAAATATAAATGTAAACGTAAATATAAATGTAAATGTAAATGTAAATATAATATAAATGTAATGTAAATGTAAATGTAAATGTAAATATAAATGTAAATGTAAATGTAAACATAAATGTAAATGTAAATATAAATATAAATATAAATGTAAATGTAAATGTAAATGCAAATGTAAATGTAAACATAAATGTAAATGTAAATGTAAATATAAATATAAATATAAATGTAAATGTAAACATAAATGTAAGTATAAATATAATATATATGTAAATGTAAATGTAAATGTAAATGTAAACGTAAATGTAAATGTAAATGTAAATATAAATACAAATGTAAATGTAAATGTAAATGTACATGTAAATGTAATGTAAATATATATGTAATGTAAATGTAAATGTAAATGTAAAAGTAAATGTAAATGTAAATATAATATAAATATAAATGTAAATAAAAATGTAAATATAAATGTAAATATAAATATAAATGTAAATATAATTATAAATGTAAATTTAAATGTAATATAAATATAAATATATATGTAAATGAAAATGTAAATGTAAATAAAAATATAAATACAAATGTAAATATAAATGTAAATATAAGGTAAATATAAATGTAAACGTAGAATGTAAATGTAAATACAAATGTTAAACGTTAATGTAAATTAATGTACTGTAATGTAGATCTAATGTAAATGTAAATGTAAATGTAAATATAAATGTAAATATAAATATAAATGTAAATGTAAATGCATATATACCTGTATATGTAAATATAATTATAAATGTAATTGTAACCATAAATATAAATGTAAATGTAAATGTGAAAGTAAATGTAAATGTAAATATAAATACAAATGCAAATTGTAATGTAAATGTATATGTAAATGTAAATGTAAATATAAATATAGATGTAAATGTAATTATAACTGTAATCTAAATGTAATTGTAATGTAAACGTAATAGTAAATATAAGTGTAAATATAATATAAATGTAAATGTAAATGAAATGGTCAATGTAAATATAAATGTAAATGTAAATATAAATGTAATATAAATATAAATATAAATGTAAATGTATGTAAATATAAATATAATATAAATGTAAATGTAAATGCAAATGTAAATATAAATGTAAATGTAAATATAATTATAAATGTAAATATAAATGTAAATGTTACTGTAAATTAAATGTAACGTAAATGTAAATACAAATGTAAATGTAAATGTAAATGTAAATATAAATGAAAATATAAATGTATTTGTAAATGTAAATGTAAATGTAAATGTAAATGTAAATGTAAATATAAATGAAAATATAAATGTATTTGTAAATGTAAATGTAAATGTAAATGTAAATGTAAATGTAAATGTAAATATAAATGTAAATGTAAAGGTAAATCTAAATGTAAATGTAAATGTAAATATAAGTATAAATGTAAATGTAAATGTAAATGTAAATTTAAATATAATTATAAATGTAAATGTAAAAGTAAATATAAATGTAAATAAAAATATAAATGTAAATGTGCATGTAAATGTAAATTTAAATGTAATTACAAATGTAAATGTAATAGAAATGTAGTTATAAATATAAATATAAATATAAATGTAAACGTAAATGTAAATATAAATGGAAATGTAATGTAAATATAATGTAAATGTAAATGTAAATGTAAATACAAATGTAAATATAATATAAATATAAATGTAAATGTAAATGTAAATATAAATATAAATGTAAATGTAAATGTAAATGTAAATGTAATTGTAAATGTAAATATAAATATAAATGTAAATGTCAATACAAATGTAAATTCATATGTAACTATATATAAATGTAATTCTAAATGTAAATGTAAATATAAATGTAAATAAAAATCTAAATGTAAATATAAATGTAAATGTAAATACAAATGTAAATGCATATGTAACTGTATATGTAAATGTAATTGTAAATGTAACTGTAAATGTAATTATAAATATGAATGTAAATGTAAATGTAAATGTAAATATAAATATAAATATAAATATAAATGTAAATATAAATATAAATGTAAATGTAAATATAAATGTAAATGTAAATATAATTGTAAATGTAAATTTAAATGTAAATATAAATATAAATGTATATGTAAATGTAAATGTAAAGTAAATAAAAATATAAATACAAATGTAAATATAAATGTAAATATAAATGTAAATATAAATATAAACGTAAATGTAAATGTAAATGTAAATGCAAACGTTAATGTAAATTAATGTAAATGTAAATGTAAATGTAAATGTAAATGTAAATGTAAATGTAAATGTAAATATAAATGTAAATGTAAATGTAAATGTAAATATAAATATAAATGTAAATATAAATGCATATATACCTGTATATGTAAATGTAACTCTAATGTAAATGTAACTATAAATATAAATGTAAATGTAAATGTGAATGTAAATATAAATGTAAATATAAATATAAATGTAAATATAAATGTAAATGTGTATATAAATGTAATGTAAATACAAATATAAATGTAAATGTAAATATAAATGTAAATATAAATATAAATATAAATGTAAATATAAATATATGTAAATGTAGTAATGTAAATGTAAATGTAAATATAAATGTAAATGTAAATGCAAATGTAAATGTAAATATAAATATTTAAGTAAATGTAAATGTAAATGTAAATATAAATATAAATATAAATGTAAATATAAATATAAATGTAAAGGTAAATGTAATGTAAATATAACTGTAAATATAAATGTAATGTAAATGTAAATATAAATATAAATGTAAATGTGCATGTAAATGTAAATGTAAATGTAATTACAATTATAAATATAAATGTAAATGTAAATGTAAATAGAAATGTAGATATAAATATAAATATAAATATAAATGTAAACGTAAATGTAAATATAAATGGAAATGTAAATGTAAATATAATGTAAATGTAAATATAAATGTAAATACAAATGTAAATGTAAATGTAAAGGTAAATGTATATATAAATATAAATGTAAATGTAAATGTAAATGTAAATATAATTGTAAATATAAATGTAAATATAAATGTAAATGTAAATACAAATATAAATACATATGTAACTGTATATGTAAATGTAAAAATAAATATAAATGTAAATACAAATGTAAATGTAAATATAAATGTAAATGCAAATGTAAATTCCAATGTAAACATAAATGTAAATGTAAATGTAAATGTAAATGTAAATATAAATGTAAATGTAAATGTATATGTAAATATAAATATAAATATAAATGTAAATATAACTGTAAATGTAAATGTAAATGTAAATGTAAATATATATGTAAATGTAAATGTAAATATAAATGTAAATGTAAATGTAAATCTAAATGTAATGTAAATATAAATGTAAATGTAAACGTAAATGTAAATATAAATGTAAATGTAAATCTAACATAAATGTAAATGTAAATATAAATCTAAATGTAAATGTAAATGTAAATATAAATGTAAATGTAAATGTAAATATAAATATAAAAATAAATGTAATTGTAAATGTAAATGTAAAAGTAAATATAAATATAAATATAAATGTAACTGTAAAATTAAATGTAATATAAATGTAAATTCAAATGTAAATGTAAATGTAAATGTAAATATAAATTCAAATGAAAATGCATATGTAATTGTATATGTAAATGTAATAGCAAATGTAATTGTAAATGTAAATGTAAATATAAATATAAATGGAAATGCAAATATAAATGTAAATGTAATTATAAATGTAAATACAAATGTAAATGTAAATGTAAATATAAATGTAAATTTAAATATAGATGCAAATATAAATGTAAATGTAAACATAAATATAAATATAAATGTAAATGTAAATGTAAATATAAATGTAAATGTAAATGTAAGTGTTATATAAATGTAAATGTAAATGCCAATGTAAACATAAATGCAAATGCAAATGTAAATATAAATGTAAATGTAAATGTGACTCTAAATGTAAATGTAAATATAAATATAATTGTAAATGTAAATGTAAATGTAAATGTAAATATAAATGTAGATATAAATATAAATGTAAATATAAATGTAAACGTAAATGTAAATATAAATGGAAATGTAAATGTAAATGTAAGGACAAATGTAAATGTAAATGTAAATATAAATGTAAATGTAAATCTAAATGTAAATGTAAATGTAATTGTAAATATAAATATAAATATAAATGTAAATGAAAATACAAATATAAATGCATATGTAACTCTATATGTAAATGTAATTATAAATGTAATTGTAAATATAAATGTAAATATAAATTTAAATATAAATGTAAATGTAAATATAAATGTAAATGCAAATGTAAATGCCAATGTAAACATAAATGCAAATATAAATGTAAATGTAAATGTAAATGTAAATGTAAATGTAAATATAAATATAAATGTAAATGTAAATGTAAATGTACATGTAAATATAAATATAAATGTAAATGTAAATGTAACTGTAAATATAATGTAAATGTAAATGTAAATGTAAATATAAATGTAAATGTAAATACAAATGTAAATGTAAATGTAAATGTATATGTAAATGTAAATGTAAATATAAATATAAATGTAAATTTAAATCTAAATGTAAAGGTAAATGTAAATGTAAACGTAAATATAAATGTAAATGTAAATATAAATATAATGTAAATGTAAATGTAATGTAAATGTAAATGTAAATATAAATGTAAATGTAAATGTAAATGTAAATGTAAATGTAAATGTAAATATAAATATAAATGTAATTGTAAAATATAAATTCAAAAATTCAAAATGCAAAATGCAAAATGTAAATACAAATGAAAATATAAATGCAAAATTGTAAATGCGAATACAAAAGAAAATGCAATTACAAATGCAAATGCAAATACAAATATAAAATATAAATATAAATATAAATGTTAATGTAAAATGAATTTGTGAATATAGAGGCACATGGAATTACAAATACACATATAAAAACAAATGCAAATAAAAAATACAAATGCCAAATGTAAAATGTATGTGTAAATGTAAATGTAAGAATGTATTTATAAATGTAAAGGCAAAGGCAAAGAAAAAGTGTAAATACAAATCCAAATGTAAATGTAAATGCAAATGTATATGTAAATGTAAATGTAAAAGTAAATGTAAATGTATATGTAAATGTAAATATAAATATAAATGTAAATGCAAATATAAATATAAATGTAAATGTAAATGTATTGTAAATATAAATGTAAATATAAATGTAAATGTAAATAGAAATGAAAATATAAATATAAATGTAAATATAACTATAAATGTAAATGTAAATGTAAATGTAGATGTAAGTATAAATACAAAAATGCAAATACAAACAAAAATACAGATGCACATAAAAATGCAAATGCAAATGCAAATGTAAATGTAAATACAAATATAAAAGTAACTGTAAATGCAAATGCAAATGCAAATGTAAAATGTAAAATATTTTTATAAAGGGAAAGGCAAAGACAAAGGCAAATGTAAATGCAAAGGCAAATGCAAATGCAAATAGAAATGCAAAAATACAAATGCAAATGCAAATGTAAAAGCAAAAATGCAAAAATGCAAAATGCAAAATACTATATAAAATGGAAATGTAAATGCAAAATTGCAAATGCAAATGTAAATAAAAATGCAATTACAAGTGCAATTGCAAATGCAAATGGAAATGCAAATGCAAATGCAAATGTAAATGTAAATGCAAATGCAAATGTAAAATGTAAATGTAAATGTAAATGTAAAATGTATTCGTAAATATAAAGGCAAAGGCAATTGCAATTTGAAAATATAAATGCAAATGAAAATGCAAATGCAAATATAAAATGTAAAATATAAATGTAAATGTAAATATAAATATAAAATATATTTGTAAATGTAAATGCAAAGGCAAATGTAAAGGCAAATGCAAATGCAAATAGAAATGCAAAAATATAAATGCAAATGTAAATATAAAATGTAAATGCAAAAATAAAAAAATGTAAAATGCAAAATGTAAATGTAAATGCAAAATTATAGATGCAAATGAAAATGCAAATGCAAAAGAAAATGCAATTAAAAATACAAATGCAAATGCAAATGCAAATATAAAATGTAAATGTAAATATAAATATAAATATAAAATATTTTTGTAAATGTAAAGGCAAAGATAATTGCAAATGCAAATGTAAATCTAAATGCAAATGTTAAATGTAAAATGTAAATATAAAATGTATTTGTAAATGTAAAGGCAAAGGCAAAGACAAATGCAAATGCAAATGCAACTACAAAAATAAATGCAAATAAAAATACAAATGCAAATCTAAATGTAAATACAAATACAAATGCAAAATACAAAAATGCAAAATGTAAATGAAAATGTAAATCTAAATTACAAATGCAAAATTGCAAATGCAAATGCAAATGAAAATGCAAATGAAAATATAAATGCAAATGCAAATGCAAATGTAAATGTAAATGCAAAATATAAATGCAAATGCAAATATAAACACAAATATAAATGCAAATGTAAATATAAATGCAAATGTAAATATAAATGCGAATTTTTATTATTTTTTTCTGCATTTCCATTTTTGTCATTTTATTTATAATTATTATTACTATTGTTATAATCATTATTATTATTATTATTAGTTTATGAATTTTATATTTATGTTATTTTGTTCAGTAATTTTAATTTTAGTCAATTATTATTATTATTATTATTACTTTCTACATTTATCATTTATATCATTTAATTTTTATCATTTTAATTTTAGCTAATTATTATTATTATTATTATTATTATTATTACTATTATTATTTATTTCATTATTTTCCATTTCTATTTATTTATTTTCAGTCAATATTATTATTATTATATTCTATAATTTATATTCATGCCATTATTACTATTATTATAATTATTATTATTTTACTATTGAAGAGAGAGAACTGAGAGAGAAAATAAAAAAGAAATAATAAAGAGAGTGAAATAAGAAAGAGAGAGATAATAAAGAGAGAGAAGATAAAGAAGAGGGAAAGAAAAGAAATAAATTTAAGATTAATATTGAAGGATGAAAATGGAAAAAAGAAGAAGGGTGGGAAGAGGAAGAAAAGGAGGCAGAGGAGAAAGGGGTTGTTTGTGTGGTGGAAAGGAGAGGGGAAGTTAGGTTAAGCTGAGAGGATGACACAAGATAACTCATGATTTCGAGGCATTTCCCCCAAGTTCCTTGTATTTATGCAATCCTGTTTTTTGGCTCTATGTGATTGAGATAGGGGTAGTTGGTTAGGTCTTTTATAGGATATTCAAGGTCTTTTTTGAATAATACAATTTTGAATTTCCTTTTAAAAATTACCAAAAATTCAATTATAAATTGATGAATTTTGTGGCAAAATTGCTTTAGTATTTTTTGTATATTAAAATCATTTAATTAAGCTTTTAGCACAAGTGAATATAATATTATAGAATTGATCATCATGATTAGCAAAAATTATCATATTTTGAAAAATGCTAAAAATGATTGAAATTGTAGTGAATCACACGAACTTAAAATATAGGCAATAATACATTGTGAAAATTATAATATCAAAATTATGAAAATAAAATAATTGTATCTTTCTTAAATAGTTTAGGGTGATACTCACTTCTCTTTCTTCAAAATGGTTTTGCTTTAAAGTTCATTTTTCTTTTGAACCTTGGTATAAGGAATGCTTTTATTTCTCAATCATCACACATCCCTATCTAGAAGGCGCTCTTGCTCCACAACCTCGATCTATTAGACTCATTTGAAAGCAATCTCTTAAGGTAGGAGATGTGTAACTTGCTCCACAACATCGATCTATTAGTCTCATTTAAAAGCAATCTCTTAAGGTAGGAGATGTATAATATGCTTTCAACTTTTATGTGCTTTGAAAGATGAATTCATTGAAGAAGAGGTATGTGGATGAGGCAATGATCTTTTAGTTCATCTTTTTTCATTTTTATAATTCCCCGCTTCTCGTGATTATTCATAAGTTTAACAATCTCATCAACTTTTATTTAATATTTTTCTTAGGATGTTTTAGTAGTGCCAAACTCATTATAGGCTCAAAACCAAGCCACCAATGGAAGAATTTGGGAAGAAATTGACACATACAATTTCTCTTGGCTAGTTCGGGGATGAGATCATCACAATTGGCATCATGAGATGTTGATGGGCAAAAATATATATATTGGAATTTTTGCTTATTCCCCCACCTAAAGAGTTTAACTTTAGAGTCTTACAAACGATGACTACATTGATTGGGTTGCTGAGCAGAGGTTATGCCTACATTAATTTGGAGTGATTTGCAATAGCTTGTACAATGAGGTCCTAAGCATGCTTTAGCAAGCAATTGACAGTGGAAACATTATCGATGTTATTTGAATTCTTAGTTATAAATAATTGCGTCACAGGGATGATGATTGGATCCATGAGTCCTTCTCAAGGCTATCAATGGATGCATGTACTGGGTCGCTTTGTTTTGACAATGGCTCAAATACTTGTTGGGTTGATTTTTACAAAATGAAAATCACTTTGCGAGACCTTGCATGCATTGTTAGTCTAGTGGTCTATAGTTTCATTTACAAGTCTGTCCCCCATTAGAGGAGTTTTTCTAGCATTGAGTGGCTGACAATCAAATGATGGGTGAGTTTTAATGACCCTTGGTTTCCATAACACATTGTCGATCGAGCCTTTTTATTAAATCTTATACTTCATTTTTTTAAATTAACATAGTTCTTTTTCTTGCATTGTATTGATCAAATTGTTATTTATTTGTTTATCACTTGTGGATTTATTTTGTCAAAGAGAAATGCTTTTCTACTTTATCAATTAGGATAGGTTGATGTTTAGAATGTGTTTCATCGTATTCCTAATAAATATTGGCTCCTTATAATAGTTAATAATACTCTTTGAATCATGAAACATTTATACGACAACAATACTAAGTCTTAATCTCATTAGGTGAGGTTGGCAATCTATACATGAATCCTTTATTTTCATTATGCATATCAAATAGAAATTGTTCCCTAAGTTCTAAATAAGAACATCATTTCTAATAGTTTTTGTCCATATCTTTATTGAACTTTCTCTTCCTCTTTGAACATGGGTGAAATTCATAAACCATTTTTCTATCATTTATGTATCAAATAAGTTAACAAAACATTTCTGAAACATGCTTTTAAACGAGTAAGGGAAGCATGTATATATCCAAGCAAACCAAATGCTAAATAAAAGAGTGCTGCTATCTTTACACCACTATAGCCAAAGTGGTGTAAAGATGTGTTGGCTTGCATACATGGCTGCTTGCCATGTCATTCTCCTCCTTAAAATCACTCGCTAGTCCATTCCTGCTTGGCTTCTCTCATCTCTTCATTCGGCCGTTCGCTAAACCTAAATCCTGCTTCGATCTCTCGTTCATTCCCCAGCCGCAAAACCTAAATCTTGCTTCACTTCTCTCATTTGTTCCCCATCACCCCGTTCCCCATCGATCACTTCTCTTGTCTGCTTCCATCGAGAGCTGTACTTACTGCGCCGGCCACTCCATCTTCTCGGAAGGGAAGCGCGACGGCGTCCTAAATCCCGCTTCCCCCGCTCGCCCGCTTCATGCTAAGGCTCTGCCGCGGTCTGTCCATCTTCTCGAAAGCATGACGAACGTGCTAGGACTTTTGCACTTCTATGATGCATCAAAGTGCCGATGAACCCTTCCTGCCATCCGGCCACTCGATCACCCTCTCTCTACTCTGGCTTCTCAACTCCTCAGTATTCCTGCCTTTCCCTCTCTCCAAGCGCCTTCCTGCTTGCCTACTGTGCATCTCTTGCAGCTTGGTGCAGGTTGGTGCTATATCGGACGACACTTACCCCTCAAAATCCTCTCACTCCCTCTTCTTTATCTTCTGAACCTGAAAGTTTCATTCAAATGAATTAGTTTTATGATAAAATTAATCCTTTCATGCATACTGGGGTGTGCTATTGTGTTACAGGATAATATGACAGGTGATTTTATGAAAAGATAAAATTTGAATTGATGCAATTCTTGTTCATTGTAAAATGGGATATTTGGTCATAGACTAAAAATTTGCAAAATGAGCCTATTTTGGATTGAAAGAAAGTAGTTATGAAGCCTATTATTGTTATTATTTCATTTGTTTTTTTCTACACGTGGATGCAGTATTAGTTTTGTTTTATTATCTGTTTATATTTTTCACTTTATTTACACATCAAGCATTTGTTTGGATAGATTAAGGCATATGAGTATTGTTTAGTCAATTTTATTTTAGGATGTGTACATAAAAAAAATTGATTGTTGAGGTCATGGGCTGCTTAGTACATATCCGACCCCATTTCACTGATAATTTGAAAGCAAAAATGCAAAAGGGACCGAATTAAGTTGTAATGAGATCTCTTTTGAATAAGTAAATAAACTATAAGAGCTGAAATTTGCTCTTTTTTCTTGTCTTGTCAGCTTGCTTTTAATATTGAGATTGTTGTTTATTTTCAGTATTTTATTTTTGCTTGCAATTTTCAAAATTTTAAAGAGTTGCTGAAATGCAAGGATTGCTCAAATCGCTGCTCGCCGGGAATGTGTATTGCTCAAATTGCTATATTTTATCTTATGGAAATAGATCAACAGAAACTGATAAAAACTTTAAAATAAAGTGGTCGTATCATTATATGAAGCAGGGAGTATCATTATATGCAAGTCAATGTGCTATTTTTAATTGAAATACAATTCTTGAATAGAGAAATTGTATAGCATTGACCCCTTTTAGAATACTGTTATAGCGAATGTGAAAGAATTGAGCAGAAGTAGGTGTATTAGGTGTTAAATCTTGCAGGTGTACTTTGATGTGGTTAAATTCTGCTTTGTTCTTGGAAATTGTTGCTTTTAATGATTACTCGAATTAGATGATGGTAAGAGAAAGTATATATATGTGTGTGTGTGTGTGTGTGTGTGTGTGCGCGTATTTGTGATCTAAACACTATTATTTTTTTAATATGTTTGTTTATGATATTTGCTTTTATTTGAATTGTCTAATCAATGACTCCATAAAGATTTTATTGTCTTTATTTTGTTTGAGAAACTTAATGTTGTGTTGAACAACTTTTCTTTTATTCTTTGCCAAATACAAATGAAAGTATGTATATATACATATATGTGTTGTGAATATTGTTGATTTAGTGTTTAATATGTACTCAAGTTTCGAACTTTGTCAAGTTTTCATTTTTCCATCTCTCAATATGGCAGAATGGCTTGAATATTTATAGGCAACTAATACTGCTTCCATTTTTCTTGTTCAAGTTTTATGTGAGATGTTTTGCAAAACGATTAGAGAATGTTGTCTTTGAATGCTGAAAATTGAATATGTTGCAGCTTAGCACTAAGCATCACTTTGTATTATAATACTATTGAATATGTTTTGAAGGCGAAT
This sequence comes from Gastrodia elata, assembly GCA_016760335.1. Classification (NCBI taxonomy): domain Eukaryota; kingdom Viridiplantae; phylum Streptophyta; class Magnoliopsida; order Asparagales; family Orchidaceae; genus Gastrodia; species Gastrodia elata. The sequence goes on along the minus strand of JACERR010000495.1, from coordinate 157 downwards.
TGATGGACGGAAAATGGAGATGCCTGCTCTTTTAATAATAATGAGAATAATAATAATAATGATTCGGTGCTACTATATGAATGGCATGATATCTTCAAGTAACCGATACTTACCATTTTGTTTTTATAGAAAGTAAATGTTACACTAAGCCTTCAGC
>JACERR010000494.1:10000-21884 GCA_016760335.1 Gastrodia elata | reverse complement strand
TATATATATGTTTGTGTGTGTTGGGTATACATACTCACAACCATATATAAATATATAGAGATGTGTGTGTGTGTGTGTGTGTAAATATATAGACACAAACACATATATGTCTGTGTATGGGCTGTGAGTATGTATGACCAACACACACACACATATATAAACACACACATACACAGATATATATATATACGGTTGAGATAATTATATATGGGTGTGTGTGTCTCTGTGCATGTGTGTGTGTCTATATATTTATATACAGTTTGTGTGTGTATGTGTCTATACATAAAAATATATATCTGTGTGTGTGTGTTTGTGTTTGTGTTGATATATATATAAATATAGTATATATGAGTGCGTGTGTGTATGTGTGTGTTGGGTATACATATATATATGTTTGCGTGTGTGTGAGAGTGTGTGTGTGTTGGGTATACATACTCACAACTCACACACACACTAACACTCACATATAGTAATAAGTATATATGAGTGTGTGTGTGTGTGTATGTATATATTTGTATTCACAACTGTATGTATATAAATGTATATAGACACACACACACACGCACACTCACAGCACATTAGTATATATGAGTGTGTTTGTGTGTTTGTGTGTGAGTTGTGAGTATGTATACCCAACACACACATACACACACGCACTCATATATACTATATTTATATATATATCAACACAAAAACAAACACACACACACAGATACACACACACTCATATATACTGATGTTTATGTATAACGAACACACGCACATAGAGATAAGTATATATGACTATGTGTGTGAATGTGTGTGTGTGTTTCTGTAAGTATGTATATCAAATATATACAATAGTATATAAATATATATAGACTTATACCCACTATTATATATACTTTTCTCCCTATGTGTGTGTGTATATTCAACCCAAACACACACACACACATATATAACACAACCGTATTTTAATATATAAACACATACCTGTATATGTTATATATTCATGTATATATATGAACACACATAGACACACTATTTAGTAAATATGGGTGTGTGTGTGTGTCTATATAATTATACAAACACACACGTATGTGTTATCTCTGTGTGTGTATGGGTATACGTACTCATATATACTAATCTCTCTGTGTTGTGTGTGTGTGTGCGGGTATACATTTATTAATATATATTAGCATGAATGCCCACACACATATAGAGATTAGTATACACTCATATATAACACATACGTGTGTGTGGGGGTTTGGCACACACACACACACATAAACACACACACACACACATACACACACACACAAGCAAATACACATAGAGATTAGTATATATAAGTGTGTGTGTGTGTGTGTGTTTGTGTGTGTGTCTATATGACAAGTATACCCAACACACACACACACACACATAGAGATTATAGATACACACACACACACAGACACACATCTCTATTTATATGTGTTTTTGTGTGTCTATATATTTATATTCAGTTGTGAGAGATTAGTACATATGATAATATGTGTGTGTGTTTGTATACATACACACATATCTATTCGTATATGTGTGTGTGTCTATATATATATGGTTATGATTAGTGTATATATATATATATATATATATATATATATATATAGACACACATAAAGATTAATACATATGAGTGTGTGTGTGTGTGTGACACACAGACACAACTATGTATAAATATATATCTGTGTGTGTGTGAATTTGTGTATTGTGAGTATGTATACCCAATACATATTAATATATATGAATGTGTGTGTATGTGTGTGTGTGGCAACACACACAGACATATGTGTTATCACATACAGAGATATATATATACTGTACATAACTATATATATATATATATAATTATATAACATATACGTGTGTATGTTATCATATATTAATATACCCAATGCACACACAGACACACACATATAGAGATTAGTATATATAAGTGTGAGTATGTATACCTAATACACACATAATAATATACGTATGTATATTTGTACATGCACACACACACACACACACACACACACGCATCTCACAACTGTATAAAAATTAGTATATCTGTGTGTGTGATAACGCATACATATGTGTCTACATATTTATATATGATTATGAGTATGTATACCCAACACACACACACATCTAAAAATATATACGTTTGTGTGTCATAACACATACGTGTGTATGTCGATATATATATATATATATATATATATATGTGTGTGTGTGTGTGTGTGTGTGTGTGTGTGTGTGTGTGGTGTGTGTGTGTGTGTGTGTGTGTCTGTGTATATACCCATACACAAACACACACATAAGGATTAATATATATATAATTGTGAGTATATATACCGAATAATAACAAACCCACACAAATATATTATTTGAAATACATCCATATATATATGGTTATGAGTACATATACGCTGGACACACATACACCTATACAAACACACATACTTAGAGATTAGCATAAGTATATATAAATATATCAGTGTGTGTGAGTTATAAATGCCTCTATGTGTGTGTGTGTGTGCATATTCATATACGCACACTCTCAAATATACTAATCTTGTGTATGTGAGTGTGTGTGATAAGACATATGTGTATGTCTATATATGAATATCTATGTGTGTGTGTTTCTGTTTGTGAGATTGTGCAGGGTGTCATACAAATACACGCAGTCACACACACACATACACTCATATATACTTATCTCTCTCTATGTGTATATGTGTGTGTGTCTTTGTGTATTTCTATATATAGACACACGCATATATATGAAAGTGTAAATACATTCATATACTAATCTCTATATATGTGTGTATGTGTGTGTATGTGTCTATATATATACCATATAAAAATATATAGATACACACAACCATATATAAATATATATAGACACACACACAACACACATATACACAAACACACACTCATATATACTTATATATATGAGTGTGTGTGTGTATGTATACACAATACACACACACACACACAAACAAACACACATATATAGAGATTAGTATATATGAGTGTGTGTGTGTGTGTGTGTTGGGTATACAAACACACACACATATAAGCGCACACACATAGAGAGACACACACACAATCATATATTGGGTATATACATACACTCATGGAGACACCCACACACACACACTCATATATATTAAGCCTTATGTGTGTGTTTATGTGTGGGTGTGTCTATATATATATATACCCAACATGCGCACACACACGTATACACCCACACACTCATATATACTAATCCTTATGTGTGTGTGTTTGTGTGTGTGCGCGTGTCTGTGTATGCTTACACACGCACCCAAACACACACATAAATAATAGTATATAAGTGTGTGTGTGTCTACTTATATATACGTATTATATAATTATATACACACACACATATACACACACACATAGAGATTAGTATACCTATAATTGTATATAAATTAATAGTCACACACACAGACACACTCATATATACTAATCTCTATGTTTGTGTGTGTGTGTGTCTGTATATATATATATATATATATATATATAAGGCTGTGAGTATGTATACTCATGTATACTAATCTCTATGTGTGTGTGTTTCTATGTGTGCACAAACATGTATGTGTTATATACATGTATATATATATATATATATATAGAGACACACACCCATATATATGTGTTATATATTTGTTTGTGTGTGTGTATGTTTATATACATACTCACAATCATATAATTATTAGACATACATGAGTGTGTCTATATTTTTGTATCCATCCATATATAGACACACACACAAATATGGAGATTAGTACATGTGAGTGTGTGTCACACACACACACATACTCCTATAAATATAAATATATATTTACACATGTATATGAGTATGTATACCCAACACACATGTCTATATATATATATATATGTGGTTGTGAGTATTTATACATACAAAGACACACACACACACACACTCATATATTGGGTATATACACACACATATAGAAACACACACACTCATATATATTAATCTCTATATGTGTGTTTGTGTGTGAGTGTGTCTGTATTTATATACCAAACACACACACACACATACACACACACACACACACACTTATATATACTAATCTTTATGTGTGTATTTGTGTGTGCATATATGGGTGTGTGTGCACACACACACACCCAAACACATACACATAGAGATTAGTATATAAGAGAGTGTGTGTGTGTGTGTGTCTACTTATATATATGTATTATATAACTATATACATACACACATAAATAGAAACACATAGAGATTAGTATACCTACAATCATATATAAATATATAGTCACACACATACGCACACACACACACACTTATATATACTAATCTCTATATTAGTGTGTTTGTGTTTGTGTGTGTGTGTGTGTGTGTGTCTGTGTGTACATATATATATATACTGATATATACTAATCTCTATGTGTGTATGTGTGTATATGTATTAGATATACATACACACAAACACGTATATATTATATATTAGATATATACACACACATGGATACACATAAACACATACACACATATATACTAATCTTTATATCTATGTTTGTGTGTGAGTGTTCCTATATATATATACCCAACACACACAATACACACACACGCACTCATATATAATAATCTTTATGTGTGTGTTTGTGTGTGCGTGTGTGTGTGTGCACCCACTATGTGTGCGTGCACATACACACACCTAAACACACACACACATGAAGATTAGTATATAAGAGTGTGCGTGTGTCTCTACTTATATATACGTATTATATAATTTTATGCAGACACACATAAAGACACACACATAGAGATTAGTATACTTACAATTGTATATAAATATATAGGCACACACACACACACACTCATATATACTAATATCTATGTTTACGTATTTGTGTTTGTGTGTGTATGTATGCAGGTATGTCTATGTGTACATATATATATATATATATATAAGGTTATGAGTATGTAAATTCATATATATTAATCTCTATGTGCATGTGTTTGTTTGTGTGTGAGATATACATACACACAAACATGTATGTTATATATGCACACACCCATATATATGTGTTATATGTTTGTGTGTGTGTGTGTCTATATACATACTCACAATCGTATAATTATAACATATACGTGAGTGTGTCTATATATTTGTATACATCCATATATAGATGCACACACACACACATGTAAATATATATAATGATATATGCTTGTGAGTATTTATATATATATATATATATATATATATATATATATATATATATGATATATGTATGTATCTGTGTGTCTGAGGCACACACAAACAGACACACATACACATAGACACATAGATACACACACACACACATACAAATTAGTATATATGAGTGTATGTGATATACACACACACACACACACTCATATATACACATACTCATAAATATATAGATTTATGTGAGTATGTATACCCAACACACATGTCTATATATATACACATATATATTGGGTAACAAACACACACAGAGACACACACTCATATATACTAATTATTATATATGTATTTGGGTGTGAGATTTTCTGTATATATATACCCAACACACATACATACACACAAACACACTCATATATACTAATCCTTATGTATGTGTGTTTGTATGTGCATGTGTGTGTATGTTTGAGCACACACACACATAGAGATTAGTACATAAGAGTGTGTGTGTGTCTCTAATTATATATACGTGCTATATAATTATATACAGAGACACATAAACACACACACATTGAGATTAGTATTCCTACAATAGTATATAAATATATAGTCACACACACACACATACACTCATATATACTAATCTCTATGTGTATATCTATGTTTATGTGTGTGTGTGTGTGTTTCTGTGTGTACATTTATATATATATATATATATATATATATATATAAATATATATATATATATATAAAAGATTGTGAGTATGTATGTGTATTGGATATACATACAAACAAACACGTATGTGTTAATACATATATCTATATATATATATATACACACACACACACACACATACCCATATATTCGTGTTATATGTTTTTGTGAGTGTGTGTCTATATAACTCACAGCCGTATAATTATAACTCATACATGAGTGTGTCTATCTATTTGTATACATACATATAGACCCACACACACACACACACACACACACACATATATATATATATATATATGGTTGTGAGTATTTATATATGTTTTTGTGTGTGTGTATGAGGCACACACAAACACACACACACATGACACATAGACACACACACACACATAGACACACATGCACACACGCACACATGATGATTAGTATATATGAGTGTGTGACACACCCATACACACACTCATATATACACATACGCATATAAATATATAGACACACACACACACGTATCTAAGCATGTATACCCAACACACATGTCTATATATATACACATATATATTGGGTAACAAACACACATAGAGACACACACTCATATATACTAATTATTATATATGTATTTGGGTGTGAGATTTTCTGTATATATATACCCAACACACACACATACACACAAACACACTCATATATACTAATCCTTATGTATGTGTTTTTGTATGTGCATGTGTGTGTATGTTTGAGCACACACACACATAGAGATTAGTATATAAGAGTGTGTGTGTGTCTCTAATTATATATACGTGCTATATAATTATATACAGAGACACATAAACACACACACATTGAGATTAGTATACCTACAATAGTATATAAATATATAGTCACACACACACATACACTCATATATACTAATCTCTATGTGTATATCTGTGTTTATGTGTGTGTGTGTGTGTGTGTTTCTGTGTGTACATTTATATATATAAATATATATATATATATATATATATATAAGATTGTGAGTATGTATGTGTATTGGATATACATACAAACAAACACGTATGTGTTAATACATATATCTATATATATATATACACACACACACACACACACATACCCATATATTTGTGTTATATGTTTCTGTGAGTGTGTGTCTATATAACTCACAGCCGTATAATTATAACTCATACATGAGTGTGTCTATCTATTTGTATACATACATATAGACCCACACACACAGACACACACACACACACACACATATATATATATATATGGTTGTGAGTATTTATATATGTTTTTGTGTGTGTGTATGAGGCACACACAAACACACACACACATGACACATAGACATACACACACACATAGACACACATGCACACACACACACATGATGATTAGTATATATGAGTGTGTGACACACCCATACACACACTCATATATACACATACGCATATAAATATATAGACACACACACACACGTATCTGAGCATGTATACCCAACACACATGTTTATATATATATATGGTTGTGAGTATGTACACATACAAACACACACACTCATATATACTAATCTCTATGTGTGTGTGTTTGTGTATATATATATATATATATATATATATATAGGGTTGTGTGTGTCTAGATGGCTGAGAGTATGTATACCTAACACACACACATACTGAGATTAATATATATGAGTGTATGTGTGTGTGTATTGGGTATACATACTCATATAAATATATATAGACACACACAACCATAAACATTTATATATGGTTGTGAGTAGTTATTCCCAACACACAATACACATGCACATAGATATAAGTATATACCAATATACTCTATGTGTGGATATACACACACACACATACACAAACACACACACATATAGTTTGGACACATGTGTGTATGTCTAAATATATATACAGTGTGTTTGTGTGCCTATATGAGTGTGTCTGTGTGTGTATACATTTGCACAACCACACACATACACACACACTCATATTTGGTGTGTGTGTGTGTGCATTATATATGTATAGAGATTAGTATTTACAAAAACATGAAGATATGTATAATACATACAACACATAGAGATTAGTACATACATGTATATAGCGCATACATGCATGTGTGTGTCAAATTTATGTGTAGATACATACTAATATATTCAAACACACATAAAGATACGTATATACTAATCTCTACATGTTATATACAGGCACACATACATATAGATACACAAACACATGAGCATGTATACCCAACACATGTGTCTTTAAATATATATATTGTGTATGTGTGTGTGTGTGAGTATAAAGACACACACACGTATGTGTCTACACATACATATATATATATATATATATATATGTGTGTGTGTGCGTGTGTGTGTCAGTATGTATATAAACACTCTCATATATACTAATCTCCATATATATTAATCTCTATATGTGTGTGTATGTGAGTATGTATACCTAACACATACACTCATAGAGATTAGTATATATCAGTGTGTATAAATATATAGACACACACGTATGTGTTATATATAGAGAATAGTATATTTGAGTGTGTATGTGTGTGTGTCTATGAGTATACATACTCACAACCATATATAAATATATAGACATACACATATGAGTTATCACACATACATATATATATGTGTGAGTGTGCGTCTATATATGTGTGAGTATGTATACCCAACACAGACACACACACACCTGTGTGTGTGCGTCTGTATATGTGTGAGTATGTATACCCAACACAGACACACACACACACCTCTCTATATCTATTGTGTGTGTTGACTATACATACTCATAACCATATATAAATATATATACATACATATATATATATATATATATATATATTGGTATACCAAACACACACCTATGTGTGTGTGTCTATATATGTGTGAGTATGTATACCCAACACAGACACACACACACCTCTCTATATCTATTGTGTGTGTTGACTATACATACTCATAACCGTATATAAATATATATATACATATATATATATATACATATATATATACACACACATAAACACAAACACACACGCACACACACACACACACACTCACAAACACTCATATATGCTTATCTCCATGTGTGTGTTTATGTGTGTGTGTGAGAGAGAGTATATATACCCTCAACTATATATGTGTTTGTGTGTGAGTGGGTATATACATATCGAACACACACTCATACACACTAATCTCTATGTGTGTGTATTTGTGTGTGTGTGTATTGTGTTTGTGTGTGTATGTGTGTGTGTACCTATGTATATATACACACATATATAGAGATAAGTCTATATGAGTGTGTTTGTGTGTTTGTGTTAGTGTCTGCCTATATATATATATATATGTATATATATATATAATTGTGAGTATGTATACCCAACACACCCGCACACATGCACACATAGACACAAACACAAACACACACACACACACACTCATACATACTCATAACTGTTGGGTATACATACTCACAATCGTATATATATGTATACAGTTGTGAGTATATATACCCAATATATAGACACACACACACATCCATATATGTGTGTGTACTCATCTATATATAGACGCACACACACACATACACACCCAACACAAACACACACACACACAACCCACACACATGAGAATGTATACCCAAAACACTCACACACAAACACAATAACACACAAACACACACACTCATAAATACTCACCATTGTTGGGTATGCATACTCACAATCATATATACATGTATACAGTTGTGAGTATATATACCCAATATATAGTCACACACACACCGACGCACACACACCTCTATATATGTGCTTGTACTCATATGTATATATAGACGTGCACACACACATATACATACCCAACACAAACACACACACACACAACCCATGCACGTATGAGAATGTATACTCAACACACCCCCCACACACACACAAACACACAAATACACACACTCATACATACTCACAACTGTTGGGTTTACATAAACACACACACACACACAACCCACACACATATAAGTATGTATACCCATCACACACACACACATGAGTGTGTGTGTCTGTATGCATTTTATATAGACACTCACACACACATAAACAAACACACGCACACACACTCAATGCACACATAAACTATATAGATCAAAGTATATATACCCAACACACATAAACACACACACCCAACACACATAGAGAGAAGTATATACGCACACACACATATATATGAGTGTGTGTATGTGTGTGTGGTTATAAGTATCTATACACACTCATGTATGTGTATATTGTGTTAGGTATACATACTCATAACTATATATAAATATATAGACACACACACACACACACACACACACACACACACACACATATATATATATGTATATATATATATATACTTATCTCTATGTGTATGTATTTATGTGTGTTTGTGTATGTGTGTTGGGTACACATATATATACATGTATGCACACAAACACGCACACTTAGAGATAAGTATATATGAGTGTGTGTGTGTCTATATATTTTTTGTGCATGCTGTATAAAAATATACATAGACACGCATGTATGTGTTATATATATGTATATATAGACACACACACACACAAATGTGTGTGTGTGTCTATATATATATGGTTGGGTGTGTGAGTGTGTGTCTATATATATATGGTATATAACACATGCATGTGTGTGAGTGAGTGTGTGTGTGTGTGTGTGTACGTGTGTGTCTCTATGTGTGAGTGTGTTGGGTATACATATACACACACACAAACACAAATACATAGAGATACATGAACATACGCACACTCATATACTAATCTCTATGTGTATGTGTTTGTATAATATATATATATATATATATATAGTATATATGAGTGTGTGTGTGTGTGTTTGAGTGTATATGTGTATGTATCTAAATATATATATGGTAATGAGTATATATATGTATATATATATATATATATATATATATATATAAACATGTATTTAATATATACATATAGACACACACACACACACTCATATTTACACTAATCTCAGTGTGTATACAGAGACATACATAGAGATTAGTATGTATTAGTATGTGTGTGTGTGTGTGTGTGAGTCAGTATATATATCTATGTGTGTGTCTGTGTTGTGAGTATGTATACCCATATGGTTGTGAGTATGGGTGTACATCAGTGTGTGTATGTGTGTGTCTATATATATACATAAGACATACATTTATATACCACCGACATTATTTATATATACTCACCATTATATATAAATATATACATACACACATAGCGATTAGTATATATGAGTGTGTGTGTGTGACTCATAAATACTAATCTTTTTATGTGTGTTTTTGAGTGTGTGTGTGTATCTCACACACTCTTATATTACACACACAAAAAAAAAATACAGATAGAAATTAGTATATATGAGTGTGTGTGTGTGTGTTGGGTATAAACACATATATACATGCTCACAATAGCATATAAATCAGTTAAATCTATTAGATTAGTATATATAAGTGTGCGTATGTGTGTGTATCTGTGTGTGTCTATATATTTATATACAGTTGTCAGTATGTATACGTACTACCCCTGTATATATATATATATTTATATATATATATATAGACACACACACCCACGTATATATCTATTTATAGACTCACACACGTATGTTTATATATATATATATATATATATATTTAATTATTTATTTATACTTACATGTGTTTCTATATATAGACATACGGTTGTGAGTTTTATATATTTATACTTATACTTATCTCTATGTGTGTGTGTATCTCTATATGTGTATATTTGTGTGTGTGTGTTGGGTATACATAACATATATTTATAGCACACACACAAAGACACATACAGATTATTATATATGTGTGTGTGTATTGGTATACATACTC
>JACERR010000493.1:0-10000 GCA_016760335.1 Gastrodia elata | reverse complement strand
TATATATATAAAGTATACCCAACATAAACACACACATGTATGTGTTATATAAGGCTGTGAGTTTGTATACCTAACACAAACACACACTCATATATATTTATCTATATGTGTGAGTATATATACTGTTGTGTGTGTTGGGAATATATACTCACAACCATATATAAATATATAGACACACACTCACACTCATATATACTAATTTCTATATGTGTATGTGTGTGTCTATATATTTAAATATGGTTGTGAGCATGTATACCCAACACACACATACGTGTGTGTTCTATATTCATATACATGCACACACAGATTCTGAGAATGTGTATATATATATATATATATTTATATTTATATATGCATGTATGAGTGTGTGTGTGTGTGTGTCTATATATATATATACAGTGTGTGTGTGGTGTGTGTGTTGGGTATATATATATTGTGTGTGTCTATACATTTATACGGTTGCATATATGAGCAGGTTTGCAAGTATGTATATATATACTAATTTCTATGTGTGTGTGTGTATATACATACAGTTGTGAGTATATATATGAATATTTTTAATTATATACGGTTGTGTGTGTGTGTATGTGCATATATATGAATATATATAAGCACACACATACACACATCTATTCACAGATATACATATTATATATATATATATATATATATATATATATATATATATATATATATATATATATATATATATATATATATATATATATATATATATATGTTTGTGACACACTCACACGCTCATATATACTAATTGCAACGACATAAATATTGGTATAAATTTAATTATATTGTATAAACACATGCACACACACATACATACTCAATATATATATATAGCGCACACACACACACTTATTATATACTAATCTTTATGTGTGTGTCTGTGTGAGTATGTGTGTATGTGTGTGTATGTGTGTGTGTGTTATATGTTGGGTATCACAGTGTGTGTGTGTGTCTGTGTGTGTGAGTATGTATACACACATACACCCGCTCACATGAAGATTACGTGTGTGTGTATGTTCAAATCTCTATATTGGGTATTTGTCACACCCATATACATGTATATATAACTATGTGTGTGTGAGTGTGTATGTGTGTTCAGAATATATGGGTGTGTGTGTGTGTGCACATATATAGAGATATGTATTGGGTAGACATACATATCTCTATGTGTGTGTGTGACACACGTACACACTTACACACACATAACTGTATATATGAGTGTGAGTATATATACCCAACACACATATATGTTATAAGTATATATGAGTGTTTGTGTGTGTGTTTGAGTGTGTGTGTGTGGTGTGTGTGTGAGTAACACACATATAGAGATTAGTATACATACTCACAACTATGTATAAATATATAAGACACATATAGAGATTAGTATATCGAGATTGTGTTCTATGCATACTCACACACTCATATATATATATATATATAATATATATATATATATATATATATATATATGTATGTGTGTGTGTGTATGTGTGTGTGTGAGTGTATGTGTGTGTGTGTGTGTGTTTATACTCACACACACACACAACCAAGACAAATATATAGATACACACACACACACACCGTATATAATTATACTAATCTCTATATATGAGTGTATATATATATAGACACACACAAACACACACACACTTAAAGATTAAGTATGTATACCCACACACATATACACATATACTTATACATACGTATCTCTATGTGTGTGTGTGTGTGTGTGTATTGAATACACATACTCACAACCGTGTGTGTGTCTGTGTGGGTATACATACTCAATCTCTATGTGTGTGTCTGTGTGGGTATACATACTCAATCTCTATGTGTGTGTGTGTTACATGCATACAAACACACACACATGTAGATATCACACACACTCACATAATTATCACACAGGCAAACACAAATATATATATATACTAATCTCTACGTGTGTGTGTGTACTCACAATATATATATATATATATATATATATATATATATATATATATATATATATATATATATATATATATATATATATATATATATATAGATAAAGTATACCCAACACAAACACACACATGTATGTGTTATATAAGGCTGTGAGTATGTATACCTAACACAAACACACACTCATATATATTTAACTATATGTGTGAGTATATATACTGTTGTGTGTGTTGGGAATATATACTCACAACCATATATAAATATATAGACACACACTCACACTCATATATACTAATTTCTATATGTGTATGTGTGTGTCTATATATTTAAATATGGTTGTGAGCATATATACCCAACACACACATACGTGTGTGTTCTATATTCATATACATGCACACACAGATTGTGAGAATGTATATATATATATATATATATTTATATTTATATATGCATGTATGAGTGTGTGTGTGTGTGTGTGTCTATATATATATATATATACAGTGTCTGTGTGGTGTGTGTGTTGGGTATATATATATTGTGTGTGTCTATACATTTATACGGTTGCATATATGAGCGGGTGTGCGAGTATGTATATATATACTAATTTCTATGTGTGTGTGTGTATATACATACAGTTGTGAGTATATATATGAATATTTTTAATTATATACGGTTGTGTGTGTGTGTATGTGCATATATATGAATATATATAAGCACACACATACACACATCTATTCACAGATATACATATTATATATATATATATATATATATATATATATATATATATATGTTTGTGACACACTCACACGCTCATATATACTAATTGCAACGACATAAATATTGGTATAAATTTAATTATATTGTATAAACACATGCACACACACATACATACTCAATATATATATATAGCACACACACACACACACTTATATATACTAATCTTTATGTGTGTGTCTGTGTGTGCCTATATTTATATGTACATATATATATATATAAATATAAATACTTATCTCTATGTGTATATGTGTGTGTATTAGGTGCCTATATAACACATACGTAGAGGCACATCTTTATGTGTGTGTATTGGGTGCCTATATATACTGATCTCTCTTCGTAGAGGCACATATATATATATATATATATATATATATATATATATATATGTCTCTATATATATACTAATCACACACTCATATATAAATATAAATGAGTTTGTGCGTGTGTGTGTGCATACATACACACACACACAAACATACACACATAAAGATAAGTATAAGTATATACATAGAGATAGGTATATATGAGTGTGTGTATGTATGTTGGGAATACATATATATCTGGTACACAGAAACACACAGACATAGACACACATACTCATATATATTAATCTCTATGTGTGTGTGTTTAGACATATATGTTAGGCACACACACACTTATATAGATATATAGGCACACATAGAGATTAGTATATATTGTGTGTATGTGTGTTTGTGTCTATACATATTCATAGGTGTGTGTCAATATATATATACAGTGTGTGTGTGTGTGTGTGTATGAGTTTATATATATATATATATATATATATATATATATATATATATATATATATTCGTATATAACACACGTACGTGTGTATGTGCTTATAAATATATACGGTGAATGTGTGTTTGTGTGTGTGCCTATATATAGACAACACACACACTCACACATACACACACAATGATAATACATACATGTGATTCATACACCCATAGAGATTAGTATATATAAGTGTGTGTGGGTGTGGGTGTGCTGGGTCACATAAAAAACACACACACAGTTATATATTTTATATGATTGTGTATATATATATCTATATGTGTTTGTTGTGTGACCCAAAACACACACACACACGCACACACACACTAATATATACTAATCTTTATGTGTATGCATTATATGTATGTATTATCACACACACACACACACACATACACACAGTCATATATATACTCATGAGTGTGTTGTGTGTGTGTGTGTGTGATTAGTATGTATGTGTCTATATTTATATAGGCACACATTAGAGATTAGTATCTATATATATATATATATATGTGTGTGTGTGTGTGTGTGTGTGTGTGTGTAAGTGTGTGTATATATATATATATATATATATATATATTATATATATATATATATAACTACACACACATAGATAGAGATTATTATATATGAGTATGTGTGTGTGTGTGGATATATATATAGACAACACACAAATAGAGATTAGTATGTGAGTATGTATACCTAACACCCACACACACACATGTGTGTATGAGTGTGTGTGATAACACATACTCACAATCGTATATATGTGTGTATTTGTGTGTCTGTATACACTTATAATGTGTGTGTGAGGGTATACATACTTATAAGGTTTACATATATAGAGATAAATATATGAGTATATATATATATGGTTGTGTGTGTGTGGATATACTACAAATATATATATTTCTATGTAGGTTTGTGTGTGTACACAAACATACACACACACACATACACACACTCATATATACTTATCTCAATGTGAGTGTTAGTATATATGAATGTGTGTATATATATATATATATATATATATATACTCACACTTATATATAATAATTTCTATGTGTATGTTTGTGTGCAACACACATAAACATACACACACACTCATATATACTAATCTCTAAGTGTCTGTGCATACTAATACATATGTGTGTGTGTGTGTTGGGTATACATACTCACACCCTCATATATATATATACATATATATATATATATATATATATATATATATACATATATATATATATATATATATATATATACATATATATATATATATATATACATTTATATATATATATATATATATATATATATATATATATATACACACTTATATATACTAATCTTTACATACACATAAATACACACACATAGGGATTAGTATATATGAGTGTGTGTTGGGTATACACACTCACAATGTAAGCTAATCTCTGGATTATACACACACACACACACACACACTCATATATACTAATCTCTTTGTGTGGGGTGTGTGTACATACACACGCGCACATATATTATCACAAATACACACACACATGTATACTAATCTCTATGTCTATGCATGTATATGAATATATAGCAGATATCGCACACACAATATAAAGGTTAGTTCATACACACACATAGAGATTTATATATATATATATATATAGGCACACACACACAAACATACCCAACACACACACACACATAAAGAGATGAGTATATATGAGTGTGTATGTATGTGTGTGCTATGTGTGTGTATATATGCATGTACATACTCACAACCGTATAAAAATATATAGATACGCACACACACTCATATATATATATATATATATATATATATATATATATATTTTACATATAAGGTTTTGAGTATGTATACCCTATATATATTAATCTCTTTGTGTGTGTATTTGTGAGTGGGTGTGTGTGTATATATGTGTGCCTAACACACACATGCACACACACACATAGTATATATATATATATTATGTGTGTGTATGTGTATGTGTGTGTGTGTTAGATAAACACACACACACATGAGTAACAGACAGCCTTATACAAACACATACACACGCACACTCATGTACACACACACACATGTGTGTGTGTGTGTGCTCATATATACACACTCATATATAGGCACACAGATACACTCATACACACACACACACTAAACACACAACACACACATCACAATAGTAGATATATCTGTGTGTGTGTGTGTTGAGTGTCACAAACACACACAAATCACACATACACACACGCATAGAGATATGTGTGTGAGTACACAAATAAATAGACACCCACACATATGTGTTATCACACACACACAGATAGATATAACAGATATGTGTGTTTGTATATATGAGACACACACATAGACACACAAACACATATATACACATTTAACACACATACACACACACAGTATATATGAGTGTGTGTGTTGAGGGTATATATTATCACATAGAGATTTGTGTATCTATATATTATGATTAGTATGTGTGTGTTTGTGTGTTTATGTGTGTGTGTGCACACACACACACACACACATAGAATAGTATATGTGAGAGTCGTCTATGTGTGTGTTTGAATATCTATTTATATATATATATATATATATATATATAGGTCATATATAAATATATGGAATAGACTCACACATACATGTTTAGATTTGTGTGTGTGTACATACTCACTCACACACACACACACACACACACACACATATATATATATATATATATATATATATATATAGACAGACACACTCATACATACTCACAACTGTATATAAAATATATAGACACACACTCATATTTGTGTACGGTTGTGTGTGTATGTGTGTCACACACTGAGATGTGTATTTATGAGTGTGTGTTTGTGTGTGTCGTTTATGTATTACCCAAATATGTGTGTGAGTGTATATGAGTGTGCCTATAAATTTCTATATGGTGTTTCTGTATGTGCCTATATATATATATATTATATACGTCACACATATATAGAGATTAATATATATATATATATATATATATATATA
Source organism: Gastrodia elata (assembly GCA_016760335.1). NCBI lineage: Eukaryota > Viridiplantae > Streptophyta > Magnoliopsida > Asparagales > Orchidaceae > Gastrodia > Gastrodia elata. The sequence goes on along the minus strand of JACERR010000493.1, from coordinate 3,411 downwards.
TATACGTATATATATATATATATATGTATGTGTGTGTGTGTGTGCATACACAACCCAACCACACAAATATATGAGTGTGTGCGTGTATCACACACACACACAAATACACACACACAGATATATATATATATATATATATGTATATATATATATGTGTATATATAAATATATATATATATATATATATATGTATATACTGCATACATATATAGACATACATACAGAGAGATATTTATATATGTGTTTGTATGTATGTATATGTGTGTGTGTCTATATATTTTTATATACCCAACACCCACACACACATGCACACACACTCAAATAAAGTTGCTAGTATGTATATATATATATATTTATATACAGTAATATATGTGTAAGACACACACACACACACACATAAACATATAAACTAATGTGAGTGTGTGTTACACTCATATATACTAATCTCTATATGGTGTAGTTGATAATACATGTGTGTGTGTCTATATATTTATATATGATGTGTGTTTATAAATGAGTGTATGAGTGTGTATATATATATATATATAGACATACACACACACACTCATATATACTAATTTTTATGTGTGAGTATGTATACCTAACACACACACAAACACACACATATAGAAATTAGCATATATGAGTGTGTGTGTGTGTTTGTGTGTGTATAGTGTCACAGATAAACAAACATAGAGATTAGTATATATGTCTGTGTGTGTGTGTGTGATAACACATACGTGTATGTGTCTATATATTTATATAATATGCACACACATACATGTGTCTATATATACTCATATATATACATACTCACACACATACATATTATAGAGTGTGTGGGTGCCAACACACACACATATAAATTAGTATATATGGGTATTTGTGTGTGTGCATGGGACACACGCACACACACACACATACTGACAACACACATGTATGTATACCCAACATTCATGTGAGTATGTATATATGGATATACATACATGTGTGGCGTGAGTATGTGTGTGTGTGTGTGTCAAATATATATATACACACATACACATACAAACAAAATATATATACCTATCTCCATGTGTGTGTGTCATATATAGACACACACACATATATATGTATATATGAGTGTTTGTGTGTGTATGTGTGTGTCTATAGAAATATATAGACACACACATGTATTATGTGTGTGTATTTATATATACACACAAATGTGTATGTTTGTGTCACACAAACACACAATATCGTATATAAATATACAGTTATAGAGATTAGTATATATAGGTGTGTGTGTGTGTGTGTGTGAGCGTATTTGATAATACATACGTGTGTGTGTCTATATACATGTATAAATATATAGACATACACATATGTGTTATCAAACACACACGCACACTCATATATATTAATCTGTATATATTTATATCTGCACACACACACACACTCATCTATACTTATCTCCATGTGTGTGTTTGTATGTGTTTATATATATATATATATATATATATATATATATATATATATATATATATTTACACACACACACACAACCACACACATATAAGTATATACACACACAGACACACAACAGCTGTTAGTATATATATATACTAATTTCTATGTGTATATGTATATATGAGTGTGTGTGTGTATGTATTTGTGTGTCCGTTGTTGTTGTGTGTGTGTGTGTGTACATACTCACATGTATATGGTTGTAATAGATGCACACACACACACACATATATTTATATACAATTGTGAGTGTGCCTATCATAATCATATGCAAACAAATAGAAATTAGTATATATGAGTATGTGCTTGTGTGTGTGTTTATATATATATATATATATATATATATATATATATATATATATGTGCGTGTATGTGTGTGTTTGTGTGTGTGTGTGTGTGTGCGTGTATGGGTATATATATATATATATATATATATATATATATATATATATATATATGTGTGTGTGTGTGTGTGTGTGTGTGTGTGTGTGTGTGTGTGTGTGTGTGTGTGTGTTTATGTGTCTGTGTATATAAGAATATTTATTTATATATATTAGATAAACACACATATAGAGATTAATATATATGAGTGTGTGTGTTGGGGGGGGGGAGGGGGAATACACACATGTGTGTGTGTGTGTGTGTGTGTGTGTGTATGTGTGTTGGATATACATACACACACAAACACACTCATACATATATCTTTGTGTATTTGATAACACATATATGTGTGTGTGTGTCTATATATATATGATTATGAGTATGTTTACATATATATACATGTATATAACACATATATAGATATTAGTATATATAATGAGTGAGTGTGTGTGTGTGGGTATTGAGTATACATACTCAAAACCATAAATAAATATATGGATACACACATATATTTATAGGTATACTCACAACCATATATATATATATATATATATATATATATATATATATATATATATATATATATATATATATATATATTAAAAGAGAGAGAGAGAGACACACACACACACACACAAACACACACAAATAGACACACACACACCCACAAACCATATATATATATATATATATATATATATATATATATATTAATAAGTGGTTTGTGGTAACATACATGCTTGTATGCATGTTTGTAGAGACACAAACACACCCATAAATAGAAATTAGTATATAGGCACACATTTATACTCACAACTACTATATATATATATATATATATAATATATATATATATATATATATCTATATATATATATATATATATATAGGCACACACAGACACACACATACACTATATATAAATAATCTCTATGTGTGTATGTTTGTGTGTGTGTGTGTGTCCAAATATATATACGGTTGTGAGTATATTTACTTAACACACAAACATACACACATAGAGATTTGTATATATGAGTATGTGTGTGTGTGTGTTGGGTATACATAATCACAATCGTATATAAATATATAGACACACACACACACGCTCATATATACTGATTTTTATGTGTGTATGTTTATGTGTGTGTTTGGCATGTGTTTGTTGGGTATACATACTCACAACCATATATATATATATATATATATATATATATATATACACGCGCGCGCGCGTGCGCGCCCACACAAACACACACACATAAATATTATTTATGTACGGTGTGTGTGTGTGTCAGTATATGCCTATATATATACAGTTGTGAGTATATGTGTTTATTATATGAGTGTGTGTATGTGTACATGTGTGTGTTGGGTATACATACTCATAACTATATATAAATATATACACACACACACACACTGTATATGTGTATGTGTGCGTGTGTGTCTATGTGTGTTGGGAATACCTACTCATAATCGTTTATATATAATATATATATATATATATACACATGTACACACACA
>JACERR010000492.1:12500-22062 GCA_016760335.1 Gastrodia elata | reverse complement strand
ATATGTATATATATATATATATATATACAGAGAGAGAGAGAGAGACGTACAACACACACACTCATATATACTAATCTCTAAGTGTGTGTGTGTGCGTGTCACAACCATATATAAATGTATATAATGACACCTACACAAACATACAGATATATAAATATATGGATACACAAATACACACACATAGAGATTAGTATATCTATGTGTTTAGGTATACATACTCACAACTGTATATAAATGTATATGTTAGGTATGAGTGTGTATACCCAACACACACACACACACACACTCATATATACAATCTATATACTTATCTCTATGTATGTGTGTGTGTTGTGTATATATAGTCGCAACAACACAAAGATTAGTATAAACACACACTTATAGATACTAATCTCTATGTATGTGTATGTGTGTCTGTTTATAAATATATATATATTTAAGTGTGTGTGTGTGTGTATGTGTGTTGGGTATACATATGTATATGTGTACTATATTTTATACGTATATATTATATACATGTATGAGATAAGTATATATATGAGTGTGTCAATCGTGTATAAATATATAGACACACACACATGTACGTGTCATGGCACACACACACACATTTGTGTGCATATATATATATATATATATATATATATATATATATATATATATATATATATATATATATGTATGTGTATGCATAGTTGCACACACATAGAGATAAATATGTATGAGTGTGTGTGTGTGTATGTTGAGACACAGATACATATACACACACACACACACACACACACAAAACACACACACACACATACACAGAACACACACACACACACACACAATACACATACACACTCATAGATATGTATATATTTGTGTATAAATATATGAGTGTACATACACACATATCCTTATATATGTGTGTGTGTGTATAAGTGTTGGGTATACATATTCGGAATATATTACATACTCACAACAGTATATATATAGACATATGTGTGTGTGTGTGTCTAAATATATATATATATATATATATATATATATATATAGAGCTTAGTAAATATGAGTGTGTGTAGGTGTGTGTGTGTGTGTCTATATACATATAGTTATCTCTATGTGTTTTGTGTGTGTGTGTGTGTGTTAGGTATACATACTCATACAGACTAATTTATGTGTGTGTGTGTGTTTATATATATATTTTTTTATATATGAGTGTATGTGTGTTAGGTATACATATAGATTATCATTCACACACACACACACACTAACACACACATAAACAAATACACACACATAGAGATTAGTATCTATGAGTGTGCGTATGTGTGACTTATATATACTTATCTCCATGTGTGTGTGTGTGTGTGTGTACATGTCTATATATTTAGTAGATCAGTATATATGAGTGTGTAATCTCTATGTGTGTCACACACACACACACAGATTAATATATTTATATATAGTGTGTGCACATGTATATGTGTGTGTCTATATTATTTATATATGCTTACAAGTATGTATACCCAACACACACACACACACTCATATATGCTAATTCCTATGTGTGTGTCTTTATGTGTGTGTGTGTATATTTATATATGGTTGTGAGTATGTATACCCAACACACACACACACACACACACACATACAAGTATATTTGTACAATTGTGCATAAGTATACCCAACACATACACACACTCATATATACTAATCTTTATTTGTGTGTTTGTATAGATATACACATGTATGTGTGTGTATGTGTGTATTCATATATATAACACATTCGTGCATGTTTGTGTGTGTGCACACACTCAATTGTGTGTGCATGTGTGTGTGTTTCTATATAAACACACACACATATGTGTTATATACATGTATAATTATATATATATATATATATATATATATAGCACACATATAGAGATTAGTATATATATCTGTGTGTGTGTGTGTATTTGTGTGTATATATAACAAAATTTATATATGAGTGTATGCGTGTGTGTGTTGGGTATATATGCTCATGCACTCATATATACTAATCTTTATTGTTATGAGTATGTATAGCCAACAAACGCACACACACACATATAGAGATTAATATATATGAGTGTATGCTTGTGTAGATGTGTATACATTATCGCAACCACACAAATATTGGTTACAACTACGTATATATACACACAGTATGTGTATGTGTGTGTGTTGAGTATACATACTCACAACTGTATATATAAATATACACACACACTCATATGTAATAATCCCTATATATGTGTGTTTGTTTCTATATATATTTACGGTCATATAGAGATCAGTATATATGAGTATGATGCGTGTGTGTGTCTATATCTTTGAGTATGTATACCCAACACACATATATGTCTACACTCATATATACTATTGTGAGTATGTATACCCATAGTATGTGTATATATGGGTGTATATAAATAAGTAGACACACACGTATATGTTATCACACACACACACACACTCTCTCTCTCTCACACACACACATGTATGTGTGTTATCACACACACACCCTCTCTTTCACACACACATATATATCTATGTGTGTGTGCGTATCAAAATAAGGTAATAAATAACATGTGTGTGTGTATTTATGTGTATATAGAAATATATATACACACACATATATATACTTATCTTCATGTGTATGTGTATGTGTGTGTGTGCCTATATATATATATATATACATACTCATAATAGTATATAAATATATAGACACGCACACATACGCACACACACATATATATACTAATCTACTTATTTCCATGTATGCATATTTGTATGTGTGTGTGCGTCTATATACATATAATTATCTTTGTGTGTTTTGTGTGTGCGTTATCACATAGACACACGTGTACACACTCATATATAATAATCTCTATATGTGTGTAAGTATGCCTATATATATATATGGCTGTACATATATTATATATGCGTGTGTGTGTGTGTTTGGGTATATATGTGAGAATGTATATATATATTTATATATATTATATATATGTATATATATATATATATATGTGTGTGTGTGTGTGTGTGTGTGTGTGTGTGTGTGTGTTGGGTATATATACTCATTTTATCTATATGCATGTAAGTAGAGAATATACACACTTATATATTAGTATATATGAGTGTGTGTATGTGTGTGTGTGTGTATGTGTCTATATATGTATATAAATGCATACGTGTGTTTTATACCAATATATATGAGTGTGTATGCGGTTGTATATACTTTTACTTATCTCTATGTGTGTGTATGTGTGTGTATATATGTGTGTGTGTGCGTGTATTGGTTATACATACTCTATGTGTGTGTATTGGGTAAATATACTCACACGATTGTATGTATACACAACACACACGCACACATATATATGTTTTATATACATATATATGAGTGTGTGTGTTATCTCAATGTGTATGTGTGTGTTTGTGTGCATAGAGATTAATATATATGAATGTGTGTATGTTTGTGTGTGCGTGTCTACATAGAGATAACTATAACGGTATATGTGTATGTGTCGGGTAAACACACACATATAGAGATGTCTATATATGAGTATATACACAAACAGATATACTCACACACACACACACACTATTATATGCTACAAATTAGTATAAGTATATTTGTGTGTGTATGTATGTGTCTGTACATGCATATAGACATTAGTATATATACTAATATCTATGTGTGTGCATTTATGTGTGTGTGTTGGGTATACACATTTATACTTATATATGACTATGTGTGTGTGTATGTTAGGTATAGTCACAAATGTATATTAATATATAGACATGTGAGTTGGGTATACGTACTCATAACACTTCTCTATGTGTGTGTGTGTATATGTTTGTATATATACATATATATAACACATATGTGTGTATATAAATATGTAGACATACACACGTATGTGTCATCACACACACACACACACACGTATATGTTATATATAACACATATATGTGTGTGTTTATATTTATATACAGTTGTGAGTATGTATACCCAACATACACACTCACACAAATATATATATATACACGCACACACATACACACATACACAAATACACAAGTAGAGATAAGTATATATGATATATACATGTATATAGACAAATATATATTTATATACGGTTGTGAGTATATATACCCAACACATAGAGCATAGATATTACACACACACAAATGCACACACACACACACCCACAAGCACACACACATGGAGATAAGTCTATATGAGTGTGTGTGTGTGTGTGTATGTGTTGGGTATGTGTCTATATATATATAAATATATATACACACACACAAATATACATATATATGAGTGTGTATATTTATATTTATTTACAATTGTGTGTTTAGATCTAAGTGTGCATACTAGTACACTCATATATATACTAATCTCTATGTGTGTGTGTTTGTGTGTTTATATCAATATATTTGTATATATATAGACACATACCCAACATACACACACATACACACACATACACACTCACACACATATATATACTTATCTCTATGTGTGTGTATTTCTTTGTGTGTGTTTGTATGTGTTTTGGGTATACATACTCACAATTGTATATAACATATATGTGTGTGCGTATGTGTTGGGTATAAATACTCATATGTATATAGACACACACATAGAGATTATATGTTTATCTCTATTTGTGTGAATTTGTGTGTGTGTGTGTGTTTATATACAAACACTCATATATACTAATCTCCATCTGTGCATGGATTTATTAGATGTATACTCACAATCGTATACACACACACACACACACACACATAGAGATTAGTGTATATGAGTGTATGTGTTTGTATGTGTGTTGGGTATACATACTCACAACCGTATATAAATATATAGACACATACATGCACACACACATATAAATTAGTATATATGAGTGTGTGTGTGTGCACGGATATGTCTATATATTTATATACAGTTGTGAGTATGTATACCGAACACACATACACAAACACACACACACACTTATATGTACTAATCTCTATGTGTGTGTATGTGTGTATATATATATATATATATATATATATATATATATATATGGAGATACGTATATACAGATGTATGTGTATGTGTGTATGACACACATGTTTGTAAAGACACACAAACATAAGGATAAGTCTATATGAGTGTGTGTGTGTGTTTGTGTGTGCCTATATGCATATGGTTGTGAGTATGTATATATATATATATATTTAACACACATAAAGATTAGTATATATAAGTTAGTGTGTGTGTATGTATACATAATCTTCATACACACATAGAGATTAGTATATATGAGTGTGTGTGTGTGTCTATGTTTATGTGAACTTATACTTATCTCGATGATATGTGTGTGTGTATATATATATATATATATATATATATATATATAAACATACACAGACACACACACACACACATAAACTTACACACACATAGAGATATGTATATATGAGTGTGTGTTTGGTATATATGCTCACAAATACAAATACCCTCATAGATATATAACTCATACGTGGGTATACATACTCACAAACGTATATATATAACGTGTGTACATATATATATATATATACATAGAGATTTGTGTGTGTGTCTATATATATATATATATATATATATATATATATATATTTGTGTGTGTGTGTTTGTGTTGAGTTTACATACTCAATACATGGTTATGAGTAGGTATACCCAACAAACTCACAATTACACAAACACATAGATAGAGATTAGTATATATGAGTGTGTGTGTTTGCACACAAATACACACACATAGAGATTAGTATATATAAATATATATATATACACACACACACACATAGAGGTAAGTAAATATGAGGTGTGCATGTGTGTATGTGTGTGTGTCTATATATTTATATACTAATCTCTATGCATGTGTGTTTATATATATCAAATGTGTTATCACACACACATATATACTTACACACACACTCAAACATACTCACAACTGACACACTGATATGTATGAGTGTGTGTGTGTCCATATATATCTCTGCGTGTGTGTATCTATATATTTATATATGGTTGTGAGTATGTATACCCAACACACACACATATAGAGTATGTATACCCAATAGACACACATACATACATAGAGACAAGTATATATGAGTATGTGTGTGATAACATTTATATGTGCATAACACATAACATGGAAATAAGTATATATATATATATATATATGAGTGCATGTGTTGGGTATATATGCTTGTGAGTATATATACTAATATCCATGTATATTGTGTTCTATATATGTATGTGTTATCACACATTATCTATATATTAAAATATGAGATTTATATGTATGTAGACACACACGCACACACAAACACCCATATAGATATTTGTATATATAAGTGTGTGTGCGTGTGTGTGTGTGCATATATATATATATATATATATATATATATATATATATATATATCTATGTGTGTGTGTGTGTGTGTGTGTATCTATATACATGCATACAGACACACACGCACACACACAAATATATATCTATATATACCTATATATATATATATATATATATATATATTTACACTCACACGCACACACACCAATATTTGTGAGTATGTATACCCAACACACACTCACACACACACAATAGTATAAGTATATAGACACACACACAGATGTATACCTAATATTGATATAAATATATATATATATATATATATATATATATATATATATATATGAGATATATATCTGTGTGTGTGCACACACTCACATACACTTAACTCTATATGTGTGTGTGTGTGTGTGTGTACCCAACACACACACATATATACGTATAAGTGTGAGTATATATACCCAAGACACACACATATACTCACAACCATATATATATATATATATATATACATATATATATATATATATATATATATATACAGATACACGGATATATAGTCACAACTCATATGTACTAATCTTTATGTGTGTTTGTTAGTGTGTGTGTGTGTTGAGTATACATACTCATATAGAAATATACATATATAAATGCATATGTGTGTGTGTTTGTGTATGTATGTGTCTCTACATACATGCATACAGACACACATACTCATTTATAAGAATCTCTATGTGTGTGTGTTTGTATATATTTGTGTGTGTGTGTCAGATATATATATATATATATATATATATATATATATATATATATATATATATATATATTTATACAACCAAATATGGATGTGTATATATAGCCGCAATCACACAAATATTGATATAAATCAAAATATACTGCGTATCAATATATTTTAATATATATATATATATATATATATATATATATATATAGACACACACACTCATATATGCCAATTTCTATGTATACGCAACATACACACACACACATATATACACACAAACACACACACACATAGATATATATACATACATACTAACAACACACTCATATATACTAATCTTATGTGTGTGTGTTTGTGTTTGTGTGTGTGTGTGTTTATATATATATATACGGTTGTGACAATGTATACCAAACACGCACACACACATATAGATTACACATAAACACGTGTGTGTGTGTGTGTGTGTGTGTGTGTATATATAAATATACATACTCTATGTGTTTGTGTTTTATGTGTATGGGTGTGTATCCTCAACACACGCACACATAAACACACAAATACACACATAAACACACACACACAACACACACACACACACAAACACACAAATATGGAGATTAGTATATATGAGCATGTATACCCAACACACACACACACACATACACTCATATATATTAATCTCTATATAGGTATACATACTCACAACCGTATATAAATATATAGACACACACACACACACACATAGATATTAGTATATATGAGTGTTATGAATATGTATACCAAATACACACCCACACACACAAACACACACACATGGACTTAAATATATATGAGTGTTTGTGTGTGCATGTGTTTACATATATATATATATAGATACACACACACTTATATATACTAATTTTTGTATGTGTGTGTGTTGGGTTGACTTGCAATCATATATATATATATATATATATATATATATATATATATATAGATATATATATATATAGATATAATATATACATACTAATCTCATATATAGTATGCCAATATATACAGTTGTAAGTATGTATACCTAGCACACACACACACATACACACACACACACACACAAACACATATACATAGAGATTAGTATAAACAAGTGTGTGTGTGTGTGTGTGTATGTGTCTATATATTTATATAAGGTTGTGAGTATGTATACCCAACACACACCCACAAATAGATATAAGTATATATGAGTGTGTGTGTGTGTGTGTGTGTGTGTGTGTGTGTGTTGGGTATAACACACACACACATAAATTCACACACATAGAGATTATTATGTATGAGTGTGCGTTTGTGTGTTATTTGTGTGTGTCTCTACATATTCTCATGTGTGTGTGTGTCTATTTATATGTATATACTATATAGATGTATATAGCATTAGCTCCCCGATTGAGTATTCAAATTTTCACCAAATAAATAATCTGATCATAAAATAAAAAAGATTTAATAAGTCAAGATTAATATTATTCATTAAAGACTCATATTAATGAATTCTTATAAATTATTTGAAGCGTGAAATAAAATAAAAATACTTTGTTTATCATTAAAAGATAAAAATTTATGGTTTATTTGAATTTTGAAAAGTATTCAGGCTCCGTTCAAAAAAGTAAATAGAATTAATAATTACTTGCAAAATATGATAACTACTATACCTTAGCTTTATCCTTTATTTTATTAGTTCTATATGTGTAAATAAAAGTCGGATAAAATACTATACGGAGTAGAATAATAACACATAAGTAGAATAATAACACATATTTATGTGTCTATACATTTAAATATGGTGAATTTGTGTGTATATATGAGTGAGTGTATGTGTGTATATATACATACTCACAATCATATATAGACACACACATAGAGATTAGTATATATATAACACATAAGTGTGGGTCGCTATATATTTATATACGATTGTGAGTATGTATCTCCAATACATACAGACACACACACTCACATGGAGATAAGTATATGTGTGTATGTGTGTGTGTGTAGATGTGAGAATATATACTTGTCTGTGTTGGGTATACATACTCACAATCGTATATAAATTTATAGACACATACATGTATGTGTTATATCTTCATATATATGCACACATATGTGTTATATATGTATACTCATACACACATTGTGTGTGTGTGTGTTTGTGTCACACACACTCATATATACTTATCTTCATATGTATTTTTTAAATAATACACACACATGGAAATAAGTATGCACTCATATATGCATACACACACGCACTCGTACATACTAATCTCTATATGTGTGTGTTTATGTATATCTATGTGTTATTTATATAATATTGTGAGTATATATACCCAATAGACAAACACACACATGGACACAGACACACACACTTGTG
>JACERR010000492.1:2500-5000 GCA_016760335.1 Gastrodia elata | reverse complement strand
ACACACTCACATGTGAAGATTAATATATATGTGTGTGTGAGTGTGTGTGGCACACACAGATACACACACACCCATAGACATGTACATACACACACATGTACATACACACACATAGATGGAGATAGGTATACATATATTAATAGAGATTAGTATATAAAAGTCTCTATGTGTGCAAATATATATATGAGAGTGTGGACATGTCACAAGTATATATAAGTGTGTGTATACATACTAATCTCTATGTATGTATGTATACATATAGACACATACACACACAGACTCGTATATACTAATCACTATATGTGTGTGCTTTTGTATGTGTGCAGATACATGTGTGTGTGTCTATATATTTATATACAATTATAAATATGTATACCAACTCATATATATTAATCTTTATGTGTGAGTGTGTGTGTGTGTGTCTATATATATAGACACACACACACACATAAAATAAACACACTCACATACACTCATATATACTAATCTTTATGTGTGTGTGTGTCTATATGTTTATATGAGTATATATACTCATAATCGTATAATATATATATATATATATATATATATGTTTATTTATTTATATATACATTATATATTTATACATACTCATAGCTGTATATTATATAGTGACACACACATATACTCATATATACTAATCTCCATGTGTGTGTTTTTATATTAAGTATACCTAATACACACACACACACACTCATGTGTTGGGTATACATACTCACAACCGAATATATATATATATATATATATATATATATATATATATATATATATATATATATATATATATATACATATATATATATTATATATGAGTGTGAGATTAGTATAGACATACACATACACAAACACACAAATATATACATGTTTTATATACTAATCTCTATGTGTAAGTGTGTGTGTATATGTGTATATATAAATATAGGCACATATAGACACACTTAGATATATATAACACATATGTGTGTCATTAAGTATACATACTATACACACACACACATAGAGATTATGGTTGTGCATATGTATACCCAACACATACACAAGTATATAACACATAGGTGTGTGTGCTTATATATTTTGGTACGGTGTTGAGGTATACCCAACACGCTCACACATATATATATATATATATATATATATATATATATATAATATATATATATATATATATATATGTCTCTATATATACTAATCACACACTCATATATAAATATATTTGAGTGTATGTGTGTGTGTGTATTTGGGTAAATATATATCTCTATCACCCACAAACACACTCACACACTCATATATATATATATATATATATATATATATATATATATATATATATATATACAAATACATATTTATATATATATATATATATATTTATAGGCACACATACATATTAGTATATATGGCGTGTGTGTGTGTGTATGTGTATACATACTCACCTGTGTTTGTGTCTATATATATATACGATGTGTGTGTGGAGACTATATCTTTACATCTCCATGTGACACACACACATAGAGATTAGTATATACAAATCTCCATGTGTGTGACACATCCATAAATTCTCCATATGTGTTTGTGTGTGTGTGTGTTGTGCATTTATAGAGATGAGTATATACTAATCTCGATGTGTGTGTGTGTCTGACACACACACACAAACATACATATGTAGATAAATATATATATATATATAAGTGTGTGTCTATATTAGTATATATAGACACACACACACATAACTCAGACACACACAACACACATATATATGAGTGTGTGTGTGTCTGTAAATATATACGGTGAATGTGTGTGTGTGTGTGTGTGTGCATCTATATATAGACAACACACACACAAATACATATACACAGTGATAACACATATGTGTGATGCATACGCACATAGAGATTAGTATATATAAGAGTGTATGTGTGTGTGATGGGTCACACAATAAACACACACACAATTATATATTTTTATATAACTATGTGTATATACATGTGTGTGTGTAAGAAATGTTATATATTTTTATATAATTATGTATGTAGGTGTGTATATATATATATATATATATATATGTATATATATATATATATATATATATATATATATTTGTGTATGTTTATTGGGTGACCCAGCACATACACCTAGATACACATAGAGATTAGTATATATGAGTGTGTGTGTGTATGTGTCTATGTGAGAGAGCTTATATCTATACATTTCCATGTAACACACATACACACATATACATAGAGATTAGTATATATGAGTGTGTGAGTGTGTCACACACACACACACATACACACACACACATAGAGATTATTTTATACTAATCTCCATGTATCACACACACACACTCATAAATTCTCCATATGTGTTTGTGTGTGTGTGTATACATGGAAATTAGTATATACTAATCTTTATGTTTGTGTGTGACACACACTGTTGGGTATACATACACTAACACGCACACACACAAACACACATATGCAGA
>JACERR010000491.1:7500-12500 GCA_016760335.1 Gastrodia elata | reverse complement strand
AATTAGTACGTATGAGTGTGTGTGCGTGTATGTTGCATTTACATACTCACAACTGTATATAAATATATATATATAGTATGTATACTCAACACATACACACACACACTCACAAACACATACAAATAAAGATTGGTATATATTAGGTACACATACTTACAATTATAATATCATATAGAAATTAGTATATATGAGTGTGTATGCCCAAACCCACACACACACTCATATAAATACACATATAAAGAATAGTATATAGAGATACACATAGGAGATAAGTATATATGAGTGTGTGCGTGTCTATATGTGTGTACACACAACCATATATAAATATATAGACACACACACACATACACACTCATAAATACTAATCTATGTGTATATAATTGTGTGTGTGTGTGTGTCACACACATACATAGAGATAAGTATATATGAGTGTGTTGGGTATATATACTCACACACATATATAATCTCACCCCTCCCCGACACACACACATATATATATATATATATATATGTGTGTGTGTGTGTGTGTCCTCGTGTGTTCCTGTGTGTGTGTCATACACATATATAGAGATAAGTATATATGAGTGTGTTGGGTATAGATACTCACATACATATATAATCTCATGCACACACACACACACACACACTAACACACTCATATATAGTAATCTCTATATATTTGTGTTATAGACACATACACACACACATAGAGACTAGTATATACACATGTATAGGTCTGTGTGTGATAATCATGTATATTAATATATATATATATATAGTAAGAATATCATGTGTGTATATCTATTTAGTTATATAACATACACATATATATGAGTATGTATACCCAACAACACTCACACACACACATATATGAGTGTGTGTGTGGGTGTGTGTGTAGTGTGTGTATTGGTTATACATAAAAATTAATCTCTATGTGTGTGTGTGTTTGTGTGTGTGTCTATATACATATACGGTTGTGAATATGTATACCCATCTCTATGTGTGTATTTGTCTATCAGTATACATTTGGTATATTTGTGTGTGTGTACACTCATATATACTTATCTCCATGTAGAGACATACACGCCCACACAACACACACGCACATGTGTTTGTGTGTGTAATACATATATATACCCAACACATACACACACACACACATAAATACACACATAGAGATTAGTATACACACACACACTCATATATATTAATATCTTTGAGTGTGTGTATGTGTGTGTCTACAGTCATGAGTATATATATATATATATATATATATAAATGACTGTATATAAATATATAGACTTATTTGAGTGTGTGTGTGTGTGTGTGCCAATCATATATAAATATATTAACATATATGAGTGTGTGTGTGTGTGTGTTTGTGTGCACACATACTAATACACACACATAGATATAAGTATATATGAGTGTATGGCCCACACAGACACATGTGTTGAGTATGTGTGTGATAACACATACCTATGTGTTGTGATAACACATATGTGTTTGTCTGTATGACACACACATAGAGATTAGTATATAACATATATGTGGTATATACTAATCTATAGTATGTGTGCGTCGCACCCACACTCATATATACAGGCACAGATACACACACATACACACCACACATCTATAGAGATTAGTATATGTGTGTGTGTGTTGTGTATGAGTTTGGGTGTGCGTGATATAGACACACATGTGTGTGTGTGTATTGGGTATACATACTCACAACTGTATATATATAAGACACACACATAGCCAACACATACATGAATGTGTGTGTGTTGGGTATACTTACTCACATACATACTTATCCCTATGTGTATCTCTATGTTTGTTATGAGTATACACATACTCATAACAGTATAAATATAAGGACATACACACACAAACACACACACATAGAGATTAGTATATATGAGTGTTTGTATGTGTGAGTGTGTGTCTATATATATATATATACTATTTATGAGTATCTCCATACATATTCACAGCACACACACACATACACTCATATATACTTATCTCTATGTGTGTGTGTGTGTCATCACACACACACACACACACACACACAAACATACACACTCATTTATACTAATCTATATATGTGTGTGTTTGGTGCATGTGTGTATGTGAGTATGTATATACAACACACACTCATATAAATTTTGTATACCCAACACACACACACACACACACTCACATATGTGTTGGCTATGTGTGCGTCTTATATATATACGGTTGTGAGTATGTATACCCAATACACACACACACACATATTGAGAAAAGTATATATGAGTGTGTGTGTGTGTGTGTGTGTGTGTGCATTCTATACATGAGTATCACACACACAAATACACACACATAGAGATTAGTATATATG
Source organism: Gastrodia elata (assembly GCA_016760335.1). Taxonomy (NCBI): domain Eukaryota; kingdom Viridiplantae; phylum Streptophyta; class Magnoliopsida; order Asparagales; family Orchidaceae; genus Gastrodia; species Gastrodia elata. Next base: position 10,111 of record JACERR010000491.1, on the reverse strand, counting down.
AGAGATCAGTATATAGATTGGGTGTATGTATACTAATCTTTATGTGTGTGTGTGTGTCTCATATATATCGCACACACATGTTGGGTAACACACACACACGTGCCACAACACACACACACTCATATAGTGTGACACACGCACACACTCATATATACTTAAATCTATAGTGATGACTTTGTATATATGCTCATTACATATACATGAGTTTGTTATGGGTATGTATACTCAATTTATCTCTATGTGTGTGTATATTTTATCACACACACACACACACACATATTCATATATGATTACATACACTCATATATACTAATCTCTATGTGTATGTGTTTGTGTGTATGTGTTTATATGTGTTGGGTATATGAGTGTGAGTATATATATATATATATATATATATATATATATATATGGATCACACCCACACACAAACATGCACATATAGAGATTAGCATATTTGAGTATGTGTGTGTGTGTGTGATATAGGCACACACAGACATATAGATAAATATAAACATAGTGTTAACTTTATATGAGTGTATGTGTGTGTGAGGTATATATGTATACTTAACTCTTTGTCTATCTATACCTATATCACACACACACACACACATACACACACACACACACACACACACACTCATATACACTAATTTCTATGTGTGTGTGCGTATGTTATATTTGTGTGTGTGTGTATGTGTCCATATATGAATGTGTGTATGTGTCCATATCATGTGAGTGTGTGTTGTGCCATGTGTGTGAGTATGTATACCTAACACACACACACACATGTGTTTACATGTATATATCATGTGTGTGTGTCTCTATATATATCTGTGTGTGTGTGATAACATATACGTGAGTGTGAGTATGTATATCCAACACACACACACACATGTGTATACATGTATATAACATGTCTGTATATGTCAATGTATAAACATAAGCATATATATATATAACACACCACAAACACACACACACACACACACATAGAGAAAAGTATATATGAGTGTGTGTGTGTGTGTGTGTGTGTTGGGTATACATACTCATAACTGTATATACACACAAACACACACACACTCATGTGCTAGGTATACATACTCATAACCACATATATATATGAGTGTGTCAGATTAGTATATATAGACATATATCTAAGCGTGTAGAAATACACACACATAGAGATAAGTATATATGATAGAACACACACATATAGATTAATGAATATGAGTGTATGTATGGTGTATTAGGTATATGGAGTATGTGAGTATGTATACCCAACACACAAATATATATATACACACACACACCACACACACACTCATATATACTAATCTCTATGTGCGTGTATTTATGTATGTGTGTATATATATTTATATAATCACACAGTATATACACAAACACACACATAGACACACACACATACTCATATATACTAATGTCTATGTGTGTATTTATGTATGTGTGTATATATGTACATGTGTGTGCTTGGTTTATATGAGTGTCACACACACAAATACACACACATAGAGGTTAGTATATTTGAGAGATTAGTATATGTATTCGGTGTATGTATACTAATCTTTATGTGTGTATATGTGTCTTATATATATCACACACACATGTTAGGTAACACACACACGTGCCTCAACATACACACACACACATACTCATATAGTGTGACACATGCACACACTTATATATATACTTATATCTATAGAGATGACTATGTATATATACTCACAATATATATATGAGTGTGTTGTGAGTATGTATACTCATTCTGTGTATTTGTATGTGTGTGTGTGTGTGTATGCGTATTTGCATGTGTGAGTGTGTCTCACATACACACACTCTATATATTTATATACATACACACACACATACACAAACGTGCACACACACACACACATAGAGTTTAGTATATATGAGTGTGTGTGTGTGTATTATATATATATATATATGTATATATATATACCAAACACACTCACATACTTTGCACACACACACACACACACAAACACGCACTCATATATCCACTGTATATAAACACACACACACACACACTCATATATAAACATACACACACACACACACACTCATATGTATAATCCCTATGTGTGTATGTGTACCCACAATTATATACACACTCATATACATATATACACACATAACACACACACACAACACAAACACGCACAAATAGAGATTAGAATATATATATATATATATATATATATATATATATATATATATATATGTGTGTGTGTAATAATGAGACACATAGATACACACACAAACACATATATGAGTATGTACGTGTTTGTGTGTATGTGTTGGGTTTATATACACAATTATATACAAATATATAGATAGAGAAAAGTATAATAGTATATATATATATTTGTGTGTGTGTGTGTGTGTGTGTGTGTGATAGGTATACTCACACAGAGACACACGCACAAATAAGAATAAGTTTATATGTGTGTATTGTGAGTATGTGTATATACCTAACATACATGCAAATACACATACGCACACACACACACACATAGAGAGAGTATATATATATGAGTGTGTGTGTGTGTGTGTTTATGTGTGTGTTTGTATG
>JACERR010000490.1:17500-20000 GCA_016760335.1 Gastrodia elata | reverse complement strand
AGTATATATACCTACACACTCATATAACACACACACAAACACACACACTGACACACACACATAGAGATTAGTACATATGAGTGTATATGTGTGTGTGTATTGGGTATACATACTCACATAGAGATTAAATGATTATTAGTATACATACTCTATGTGTCAGTGTCTTTGTGTGTCTGTCTTGGGTAATTAATACACACACACGCACATATGCATACACACGCTCATATATAATAATCTCTATGTGTGTGTTTGTGTGTTAGGTACACACATATCATATATATGAGTGAGTTGTGTGTTTGTGTGTGTTTGTGTGTGTTTATGTTTATGCATGTGTGTGCTTGTGTGTGTGTGTGTGTATGTGTCACACATGAGGATTAGTATGTATACCCACACAACCATACATACTTATATCCTTTTGTTGAGTATACATAGATACACACACACACACACGCATCTATATATATATATATATATATATATATATATATATATATATATATATATATTAATCTCAATATGTGTATGTGTCTATATATATATATAAGTGTGTGTAACATAAATATTGACACATACATACTTATACTTCTCTCTATTCTGTGTGTTTAATGAGTATACATACTCACATGTGCGTATTTGTGTGTGCATTGGGTATACATGCTCTCAACCGTTCTATGTGTGTGTGTGTGTTTGTTCATGTGTGGGCATATTTTTTCATATAAAGATAGGTAAATATGAGTGTGTGTGTGTGTGTGTCTACGTGTGTATGTCTATACTAATCTCAATGCGTGTATCTATATATTTATATATGGTTGTGAGCATGTATATACATGCACAAACACACACACACACTCATATATATGTATTGTGTATACATACTCACACATATATATATGCTTATCTCCATGTGTGTGCCACACTCATACATATATATATATATATATATATTATATATATATATATATATATGTATATATATATATATATATATTAATCTCTATATGTGTGTATCTATATGTATTCATATACCCAAAACACACACACACACACACACATTCCTATAAGTATTATATTAGTCTGTGTGTATATAACACTTACATAGTTGTGAGTATGTATACCCATATATATGAGTGTATATATTATTGTGTGTGCATTTACACACACATGTAGACATACACGTCTATGTTATATACATGTATATATATATATAAACATAAGTGTGTGTCTAAATACTTATTTATGATTATGAATATGTATACCCAATTCACACACACACACACACACACACTAACAACACACACTTAGAGATTAGTATATATAAGTGTGTGTACAACACACACACACACACATATATATACGATTATATATCTAGATACTTATACTCACATACTCACCCATACTCATATATACTAATCACCATTTGTGTGTGTGTGACTGTGTATGTTTGTGTGTGTTAGTATGTGTGTGTGTCAACACACACACACACACACACACACACACACACACTCACACACTCTCACACACACACCGTATATATATAAATAAATATATATATATATATATATATATATATATATATATATATATATACTCACAATATATAAGCACACACACATATGTGTTATCACACACACACGCATATGTATATATATGTATATATATACATGCATATAACACATACATGTATGTGTCTATATATTTATATACAACACACTCATATATACTTATCTAAACATGTGTGTGTGTGTCTCTATACTTATTTATGATTATGAATATGTATACCCAACTCTTTCTCTCTCTCAACACACACACACACACACACTAACAACACATACTTAGAGATTAGTATATATAAGTGTGTCTAGAACACACACACACACACACACACAATACACACACACACAACACGCACGCACACACTCACTCATATATACTAATATCGATGTGTGAGTATTATACTCAACACACATGCACACACACACACCCACACACACACACACGCACACACACATATATAAATATATATATACAAATCTCTATAGTGTGTGTGTTGAGTATGTATACCCAACACACACACACACACATTATTGTGAGAATATATACCCAACACACATATATATTTATCACACACACACATATATATACTAGACACACACACATTATGTGTTATCACATAACATAAGTGTATGTGTATGTGTATCTATATATACATACTATGTGTGTACGTTATCTGTGTTGGGCATACAAACCTATACATAGCATCTACATATTAGTATATAATTATCTACATATTAGTACATATGAGTAGACACTCCTATATATTTGTCTATATATTAGATAAGTATATATGAATATATAACATATGTGAGTGTGTGTGTTTGTGTTATTACACACACACACACATAGAGATATGTGTGTATGAGATACACACACATACAAACATACACACATTGATGTGTACGCACCATATATAGTTGTATACCCAACACACACACACATAGAA
>JACERR010000048.1:210000-214644 GCA_016760335.1 Gastrodia elata | reverse complement strand
ATATATAATATATATATAGATAATATGAGTGAGTGTTGTGATTAGTATATATATAGAGACATATATATATATATATATATACATGGGTGACTCTACGTATAGAGAATAATATAGGTATGTGTGTGTGTTAGGTATGCATACTCACAACTGTACAAAAATTATAGACACACACGTATGTATTATACAATTGTTGGTGTTGGGTATACATACTCCTAACCAGAATCTCTATATATGCATATCATACCTACAACAAATATAGATACTCAGAATCATATATATATATAGACACACACTCACACACATAAACATATATAGAGATAAGTATTTGTGTGTGTGTATGTGTGTGTATGTGTGTGTGTGTGTATAGTATGTATACTTAATGACACATACATTTGTACTATATATATCTGTGTGTACCTATATTTATATTTACACATATACACATGCATACAGACACACACACTCATATATACTTATCTCCATGTGTGTGTGTGTGTGTCACTAGCACACACACACACACACACATAGAGATTGGTATATATACAAATACACACAAATATATAAAACACATATGTGTGTGTGTGTGTGTGACACACACACATGTGTTATATACACTCCAATATACAGACACACACATAGAAATAAGTATATATATATATATATATTAACAAAATAGAATATTTCATTTCATCAAAAACACAAATTACAGATTGTGACACAAGACCGGGAGCTCGACCACCCCCAAAAAGACAAAACATGTGATCGGCACCAGACCGAAGGTGACAAAGATGACAAAAAACCACAACATACACAGGCCTAAAAATCTGAGAACACCATCACCGAGAGAATCCAGATGACGAACCAAAGCGAGCCGCACACGGTCAGGACCAGAAGGCAGCCGATGGGAACAGCATCCATCAGGAGAACCAAGAGCACCAGCATAGAAACGCTGAGCCAAATAGAATTTGGCAGCCCAAAGAACAGGGGGCTAAGATGGGCAGCTACAATGGAATCACGGAAGTGGACGAGCTTCCCCCACAAGCTGACCAGGAGGATGCCAATGAGGAGCTTCCTAAAGAAGAGGTGCAGCTGATGCCTGCCCAGATCCAAGGAAAATGCAATCGAAAGACGTAGCTTGAAGCGAATCCAATGAGCCATGAGATAACTCTCTTAGTTAAAGAGACGCTGGAGGAGAAGCTTCTGGCGAACATATATAGCCTGGGGGCGATAAGGTGAAGCGACAGACCATGGAGGAGATCCAGAAGGGATGGAAATCTGACAAGAAAGGCTTTCGAGGACCGAGAATTTCCACTAGCCAAAAAAGTACCATCCTCGTGCAACTCGAGAAGAGAACCGAGAAGATAGGGAGAACATCCGAAAGCAAAACGTACCAAATCCCAACAACAGCAACAAGAGATCACCTGCATAATTAGATCAACATGCGCAATTCCAGACTAACTCCAGCCACACCAGGAACCTGGCACACTACAACTGCAAAGCAAAGAAGCACCGCCAAAGTTCCCCGAGGGAGAAAAACTGAGAGGCCCTTTAGTTGCAGGAAAAGCCCCCAGAAAATGCCCAACAGCAAGTCACCCCTGAGAGGATCAAGCGGAGCCACCCCAAAATATCCAACCAGTTAGTTGGGGCGAAGCCACCAAACATTAGTAAGCATAAAGCCTTTCCACCAATCCTGCCAAGAGGGAAACCCAACCAAAGCATGCGCTATAAACTCCAGTAAGCAATTAAGCAAAGGTAAATTACACACCAACACTAGATTATTTAACTTGGTGAATCGAAGAGATAAATTGGATAAGATCAGTCAGGGAACCATCCAGATCCTAACCTCAGAGCTATGGTTGATCTACTGGCCTAAAAAATCCATCCACATAGAATTAAATAGCCAAATCCCTCTGGCATCCTGTTTAGAAAAGTAGATGAAAAGGGAGGAGGTCCATCCGATGGCCTACTTAAAGGCTCCATGGATTTACCAGCACTCAGGGAAGAGGCAAAGTTACCATAAAAAATAGTGAAGTTATCATTTGCTGATAAAAAACTAGTCAAAATTGCTAGATGTATATATTTACTTATAGCAAAAATAGATTTTGGGATTGATATAAGATAATTATTCCACCTCTTCTGATCCTAACAAGCCAGAGTTGCCAAAGGATACGGCAGACAAGAGAAAAATAGAGAGGGTCAGCTTTACTTAAATTAACAGGCATCTCATTTGTGTTGTTAGAAGCCCAAATTTCCTCTATCTTAATTAGGGAAGCAAAACCCTCCCATACGCTTTTGGAATAAGCACAACCCTTGAAAAGGTGAGACCTGGATTCTTCCTCCTTACAGTGGACACATTTGGAGGCAAGAGGGACCCCTCTATCTTTAAGAATGTCATCTAGGGAGATAAAATTCTGAAGAACTCTCCAGATAAAGAAAGACAAAGCAAGGGTGGGAAGCTTAAATCAGGAACGAGGGGATCCAGGACAGGAAGAGGGAAGGAGTTTCCTTGCTAATTTCACAGCCAGATTTACCTTTGAGCTGATAATAACTTGCAACTTGTCACTAAAATGAGAGTTGAAAGAGACAGTCTTTAATTTTAAGGATCCAATCATCGCTAATGCCTACATTTTTTAGTTTGTTCTCAACCCACAACCCATCAAACCAAAAATTAGCAACACAAGCATGGGGCGAGCCTCTCACCGGGAACAAAGAAACCAACGGGCCATCCTCACACCATTTGTCAAACTAGAAGGAGATAGAGCCCTCCCCCAGCTTCTATAAAATCTTAGATTCCGCAACATCCTTGATGTTGAACAAATTTCTCCATCCGATAGAATCATTTTGTTTCAAGCCCCTTAAGGATAGGTGCATCGAATTTCCATACTTGTTGGCTAAGAACTCAGCCCAACTACCAATACCCTTCCTCAGCCTCCACCAATCTTTAATGCGAAAAGCAGTAGCCATGAGATCAAATGGAAGGAAACCCAAGCCACCCTCTTCCTTGGGACAAGTATTGATGAGTGTGAGTATGTATACCCAACACGCTCATAAGCATACATGTGGGTGTATATATATATATATACAATATTTCTATATAACACATACGTGTGTGTGTGTGTGTGTCTCATATTTATATATATATATAGAGAGAGAGAACACACACTCATAGTATATACAGTTGGTTATACATACACACACACACATAGAGATCTATATATATACATGTACTTAACATATACGTGTGTGACACAACCATATATATATATATATACATATAGATACACACACACACACACATAGAGATTAGTATTATGAGTATGTGTGTGTGTGTGCGCATAGGTATACACACACACACAAACACACACATATATATTAGTATATATGAGTGTGTGTGTGTGTGTATGTGTGTATACATGTATATGAATATGTAGGGAGACACACACTCACACAAAATTATATATACTAATCTATACATACTAATCTCTATGTGTTAGAGATTAGTATGTATGTGTGTGAGTGTGTGAACACATACATGTATATAACTCATACATGTGTGTGTCTACCAAGAAATATATACAGTTTTGAGTATGTATACCCAACACATATAAAAAGATTAGTATATATGAGTGTGTGTGTGTGTGTGTGTGCACACACACACACTCATATATACTTGTCTCCAATACATATACATAAACACACACGCATAGAGATAAGTATATATAACTCCCACATCTACACACACACACAAATGCACATACATAGAGATCACTATATATGTGTGTGTGTGTTTGTGTGTGTGTCTCTACATACATGCATATAGACACAATAGGTATATATATATATACCCAACACACACCTACACAGACACACACACATGAAGATTAGTATATATGGTTGTGAGTATGTATATAAACATACACACACACTCATATATACTAATCTCTATGTGTATATATGTCTATATATTTATAATCACAACTATATATATATATATGTGTGTGTGTGTGTGTGTGTATGTATACCCAATAGACACACACACATAAACATATACACACTCATATATACTAATCACTATGTGTAAACACACACACAAACACACACACATATATATATACTAATCTCCATGTGTTTGTGTGTGTGAGGGTGTGTGTGTGCATGTATATGAGTGTGTGTGAGTATTTATACCAATAATCGTATATAAATATATAGACACACACGTATGTGTTATCATACACTTATATATATATATAGGCGCACACATATATACTTATCACACAAAATTATAAACACACACACACACATAGAGATAAGTATAGATGAGTGTGAGTATGTATACCCAACGCGCACACACACATATGTGTGTGTATATTTATATATATATATATATATATATATATATATATATATATACGGTGTGTCTATATTACACATATGTGTGTGTGTGTCTCATGTTTATATATATATAGAGAACACACACTCATAGTATATACGGTTAGGTATATATACACACACATATAGAGATCTATATATACTCGTACTTAACATATACGTGTGTGACACAACCATATATATATATATATATATATATATATATATATATATATATATAGACACACACACACACACACACACATATAGAGATTA
>JACERR010000048.1:200000-205000 GCA_016760335.1 Gastrodia elata | reverse complement strand
CTCACTTGCTTACTTTGATTGGTAAGTTTTTTAAGAAGAAACCCCCTTTTGGTTTGGTTAATAGCTTTATTAATGGTCTTAAACTCCACAGATCTGTAAATATCTACGGATTTGATGACCACAGAGTGTTTTTTTAGCTTCCAGTATGATCTGGATTATGCAAGAGTGTTTTCCAAAGGTTCATATGACCTAAAAGAAAACACCATGAAATTTTACAAATGGGACCTTTTCTCCGATATAACTATTGATTCGCCGATAGCCCTGGTTTGGGTCAACCTTCCAGGGCTGAGGCTCCACTTTGTTAGAAAGGATATTCTTTTCAACATAACTTCAGCGATTGAAATCCCACTTCAACTTGACAGAAACATGACCATGGAAAGGAATGTGGCGGCTCCAAGAGTTTTAATTGAATTAAATTTAGCTAATAGTTTACGCAAAAAAATCTGGTTGGGTTCTAAAGAAAATAGTTATTTTCAAAAAATAATGTATGAAAACCTTCCAAATTATTACAAATGGTGCCAAACCTTAGGACATAATACTTCAACCTGCCCACACTGTCTAGCTGATAGCTCGTCCCTGATAAAACAACGAGAGATGCTTGATTTAAATTTTTTGTAGAAAAAACTAACATGCAAAATGCAGATTCTGAAATGCAAATAGAGGTGGACTAGGAAGGTCTGGTAAAGCAGAGACTACATTTTGTGGAACAAACAACTCTAAAAAATAAAAATTAAAAAAGAACGGAGGACTTGCTGTTGTTGTAAAGGCCTACTGAGTCAGAGTTGGTAAACCAATGTAAGCTGGCCTCCTGCAGGGCTGATCAGGTGAATGTACCTTTGTTGGTAAGCTCCTCCAACATTGATCATGTGAATCTACCTTTATTGGTGAGCTCTGAAAGTCAAAAATGTTTGATACAAAATACTGAAGCTGAAAATATTTTAAACATTGTATCGGATGATGCCCTCCCAACAACTATCCCTGATACCTATGACAAAATTAAAGAAAACATAACAAAGTTATAAGAAGCAAATTCATCCACCCAACAATTTTCGAACAAAAACCATCTGGATCTAAAGTTGGGTGGAGGAACTGAAAGTCAGAATGACATTTCAAACTCTAATGAGTCTTCTCGAGTTTTGCAGGAACTCAAAGAAAAGATGGAAACATTTATGGTACAAAGAAGCCCACGGAAAAAAAAAGAGCTCGGAGATACTGCATTAAAAAAATGCAGAACCAATAGCGATGAATAACATGTATAACTCTTTGAACTTGTTAATGGAAACTGATGAGGATAACATATGTTTGAACACTGTTCACAAAGCTTCTAAAACTCCTACATTCTTAAATGGCCAGAAGACCGCTTGCAGCTCTTCTATTGTGGAGTAATGAAGATTATGGTCTGGAATGTTAGGGGATTAGGAAGTGTGTCCTCAAAATATAGGTTAAAGCATATAGTTAAAGATCATAAAATAAATATTCTAGCTATTGTGGAACCAAAAATTTCGGCTGACAGATGTGAAAAAATTGGAAAATTTATCGGCTTGAGGAATAACATTACTTCTATTGCTAATAAAATTTGGGTGTTCTGGAATGATCATTGGTCAATGGAATTAATTGATCAATTTGACCAAGCCATACACCTGAAGTTTAATAGTGAGAAGAATTCAATTATAACTACCTTTGTTCATGCAAAAAATTTGGAAAAGAATCGGATTGAGCTCTGGGACTTCCTTTGGACTCATGCTGAACCTAACAGACCTTGGTTGGTAGGAGGTGATTTCAATGTTGTGCTAAAAAGAACTGAATACAAAGACTACTCAACTTCTCATGCTAGCTCAACTTTTGACTTCAATAGCACTACTCTTGATTGTGTTTTAGAGTATTTTAAATATGAGGGAGCGCATTTCACGTGGGGTGCTGGCAGAAAGATGGCTAGGCTTGATAGATACCTGATAAATAATCCTTGGATCAACACTTTCACCAATCTTAAAAACTTTTTGTTGAATTCTACTTCCTTTGATCACAAACCCATTATCATCACTTCATCTAATAAAGCTAAAAAAATTCAAAAAACTTTCTGTTTTCAAATGTTCTGGATGCACAAGAAAGATTATGCAGAAGTGATAAGAAAAAGCTGGTCTGAGCCTTGTAGTGTTTAGGGAATGTTAAGGGTGGTTAAAAAATTTAAACGGCTTAGGAAAGACCTCACAACTTAAAATAAAACTAAAGTGGGAAATATATTTCAAAAACTTGCAACACAAGAAGACCTGGTAAATAATCTGGAAACTAAGTTTGAGAATGACCCCTCAAATGAAAATGCATAGAGAAAAGGCATTTCTCATTCAAACCCATAATGATATAGAAAGTTTCTTGAAACAGAAATGTAGTATCAAATAGAGACTGGAAGGTGAAAGAAACACGACTTTCTACACTCTTGGGTTAATAAGCATAGACTAAGCAATAGGATAAATGAAATTAAAACCCCTGACAATAATATCTTTAACAAATTGGAGGATATTAGAAAATCTGCAATTAACTATTTCTCCAAGGAATTTGATGAGACAAACCCTAATCGAGTAACTTTAATTAGAGAAATTGTTCAACAAAAAATAACTAAGGAAGAAATCCAAACTCTAAATGAATACCCTTCTTTAGAAGAAATCTGGTCCGTTATAAAGAGTTTTAAAAAAAATGTGTGTGCGAGTCCAAATGGGTTCCTTGTCGAATTTTTTCAAAAATTTTGGGGAATTACCAAAGATGACATATGCAATGGGATAAAAGAATTCTACTGCAATATTCCCATACCCAAATTCTTTACCCATACCATGATTGCTTTAATCCTCAAAAAAGATAAAACATCTTGGTGGAATACCTTTAGACAAATAAGTATTATCTCCACCTATAATAAATATTTATCTAAAGTCCTGTCAAACAGACTTAGAAGCGTCCTCCCAAAATTTATTGAACCAAATCAATCCGGGTTTGTGACAGGCCGTACCATTCAAGATAGCATTCTCACTACCTAAGAAATGTTTCATAGTCTTAATAGCAAGAGGAGGGGTCATAACATCATTCTTAAATTGGATCTGGAAAAAGCCTTCGACAGATTAGATTGGGCTTTCCTTTTGAACATATTAGAGCTCTATGGTTTGGATGATAGATTCATAGACAAAGTAAGGCTGGCAACCCAAAATAACTGGTTCTCCATTCTTATAAATGGACAAGCTCACATTTTTTTCAAATCTCATCGCGGTTTAAGACAAGGAGACCCTATCTCTTCTTTGTTGTTCATCCTTGCGACAAATTACTGGTCCCTTATTCTAAATGATCAATTCACTAAATCTCCAGAGCTGCAGTTTAATCCGGAGGGTGGAATTCTAATCTCTCACCTAATTTATGCGGTTGACATTATAATTTTTAGCAATTCCAGTACTAAAAATATGAAGAAGCTGAAACACATTCTCTAGGATTTGGAACAAACCACGGGCCTAAAGATAAATTTAAATAAATCTCAATTCTTTGGTACTACCAAAATGTCTCAAAACCAAATTACCACTATTAAAAACATCCTCAATTTTAGCCAGGGTAAACTCCCAATGAAATACCTTGGAATTCCTAAATTTACTGGCCATAACAAACATAGCATCTATAAAGATTTGGTTGATTCTATCTTTAACAAATTGAGAAATTGGGACCATTGTTATTTATCTCAAGGAGGTTGATTAATGTTAATAAAGCATGTGTTAAACACCATCCCTCTTTACTAGCTGGAAGTATGTTCCCCCACATTAGGAATGCTGAAAAAAATTAAAACTACCTTTAGCAAGTTTTTCTGGATTCATAGTCGGGGATCCAAAATCTATTGGGCTAATTGGGACCACCTTATTTTCCCCTGGCAGGAGGGTGGTATTGGTATAAGATGTCTTACTGCTACCCATGAGGCATTCTCTGATAAATTATGGTGGAAATTTAAAACGTCTCAAATGATCTGGTCAAAGTTATTAATGGCTAAATATTGTGCTACTAAGCACCCTTCGCAAGTTTCTCATAAAATTACAGACTCCAAAACCTGGAGCCGCATGATGTCTAAGCATAACACTATTGAAAACACCTTGCATTGGGATACAGTTGACACAAATTGTAATTTATGGTTTGATAACTGGAGCAATATTGAAAATCCGATAGATTATTTAGTTAGACCTAACCTAAAAATTGGGGAGGTGTTTTCCTCAATTGAGGGCTGGAACAAAATTATCCTTGAGCAGATTTTCCTTGCCCCAATGCTTGAAAACATTATTAGCCTGCAACCAAAATTAGAGACCAATCCTGTGGTTACTTCTAATTTTTGCGATGCAGGAAAAATAAACTTCACAAAGCTCTAGAACGTTAACAGAAAAGGTAATATGGTTGGCTAGCCAATTTGGATCTGGACTAAATGTTTTGCCTGCTTTTATTAACTATTTTTTGTGGAAACTTGCCAAGGGTTATATCAGCACTGATGAAAATATAAGATGCCTGTGATATGCTCTCACCTCAAAATGTATTTGTTGCTGTGAAGAAGAAACAACTCAGCATATCCTTTTTGATAATGCCTTTAGTAAAGAAGTTTGGCAGAAGATAAACTTGATATTCAAAATCACTAACCACATCACGGAGAGTGCGTCAATGTTTGAGTTTCTCAAAAAAGGAGGCGTTTCTGAAAAAATCAAAAAACTTGATATCAAAAATCTGATTGTTGCGTTTGGGCTTTGGCACATTTGGGATAACCGAAACAAAGCAAAATATTTAAATAGACCTTCTCAAGCGATTAACATCCTAAAGGCGATTTATTTTGATATTTATCAATCGGTTAACACTTTTAATAAAAGAAAGTTTAATTGGGGTAATTTGAAAAAAGATTAAATTTTAAGTGCTTTAAACCTGATATGCTACTAAGGTTAGTTGTCATCAAGCTATTTTGTGGCCTATTTTTCGAAGGCCTCTTAAGTAGGGTGCCTAGG
>JACERR010000048.1:190000-195000 GCA_016760335.1 Gastrodia elata | reverse complement strand
CTTATCTCTATGTGTGTATATGTGTGTGTGTGTGTGTATGTGTGTGTGCGTGCTTGTGTGTGTGTGTGTCACACACACGTATGTATTATACACACACACACACACTACATATATATATATATATGGATGTGTATATATAGTATGAGTGTGTGTGTATATATATACAGGCACACATAGACACACACATATGTAGTTATATAAACACACATAGGTATGTGTTATCACACAATTACACAACTATATATATATATTATTTATTTATTTATTTATTTATTTATATATATGTATATTATCTTGTTTTGACACGTATATTACCAATCTCTATGTGTGTGTCTATGTGTGGCCATATATATATATATATATATATATATATAGACATACACAAACACAGACATAGAGGTTAGGATATGTGTATGATATAGAGTATATGTATATACAATGCACTCAGTCATCATGCTACACTCTCCTCCTTAATAGCTTCAAGCCCTTTAGAGGAAGAATTCAAAAGACTTGATATCAGCCTAGTTCGAGGCACTATGCTAAGTGAATTGATATCTATAAGTACTGTCGAACCAACATTTCACCGTGATGTCTCCATCTCCTAAACAAAAGATGAGGACTATTTGAAGTTTAAAAGGGAAATTGAAAGTGGTCGTCAATTTGACCTGCAGTTGCGAGGAAGTATAATCTATCAAGAAGATCGCCTGTGGATTCCCAAATCCATGCATCAAGAAATTTTAGTAGAAGGCCACAATTTTGGCTACCAAGTACATTCTGGTAGTTCGAGGATGTATCAAGATCTAAAGAAGTCATTTTGGTGGCCTGGAATGAAGAAAAGTATGGCTAAGTTTGTATAGAAGTGTCATTCCTGTAATCTAGTCAAGGCGGAACATTAAAAGCCTAGAGGACTTCTCCATCCTCTAGCAATTCCTGAATGGAAGTCGTTTGATATTTCTATGGATTTCATGATGGGTTTACCCAAATCAAGATTTGGTGCTGATTTAATTTGGGTCATTGTTGATCGACTGGCCAAATCGGCACATTTCATTCCAATGCATCAAACCGATTCAGCAGAGAAATTGGCAAAGCTATATATCAAGGAAATCGTCAGACTTCATGGGATTCCGAGGTCTATTGTGTAGCCAGGAAGCTCAGTCCTTGCTACATTCAGACCATTCGAAGTAATAGAGAAAATTGGTTCTGCAGCGTATAGATTAAAACTTCCTGAAGATTTTTTTTGCAGTTCATAATATGTTCCACGTCTCCTCTCTGTGGAGCTGTCTTTATAATCCTTCACACCTAATTCAACTTCCAACAATATCTCTATAACCGGATCTTTCTTATATGAAAGAGCCGGTCAAAATCTGAGCTCGTGATCAAAGGCAGCTAGGAAATCATTTTATTCTTATGGTAAAGGTTCAGTGGAGTAATCGCTCTGTTGAAGAATCTACTTGGGAAAAAGAGACCGATATGGAACAGAAATATCCAAGTCTCTTTTAAAATCCAGGTACCTTTAAGATTCAAAATTTCCATTCTAAATTTTCTGCATTTTAATTTTTTCCCTCTTAGTAATGATGTCCAGGACGACATCATTTTTAAATGAGGGAGTCTATAACAACCCAAGGTTATTACCCAGCTTAAATTTAGCATAGTTGTATCGTAATCTTCATTCCATTAAGTTCATCTAGTCATTAGAACCAAACCTTGAAGGGTTGGAGCAATTCGGAGCCCAATTAATTACTTTGGAATATTTTATTATTTAATTAATTAGAAAATTAAGGTATTTATTTTGACCTCGAAATCGAAATTTGACTTCGTCGTTGCGATCGTCACCCCCAAATTAGCTAGGGGTGATGTTTTGGACGCATTTGAAAGTTGTCGGATTTTTGCGAATATTTTAATATAATTAAATACCCCAAAAATTGGAATAATTAAATAATTATCAGAATCAAATTCCAACTTCACCATTAGATTCCTCACCCCCTAATTAGCTAGGGGTGAATTTTTGGGAATTTTTGGAGTGCATTTCTAAAACCTGAATTTTTAAATAATTAGAGAAAATAAACAAGTACTTATTTAGTACTTAATTTGCAATATCTCCCTCTCTCTCCTAACTAGCTTCCCTCATTCGGTTGGCCATCTCCTTTATTTGGCTCGCCACTCCTCCCACCTCCTTCCTTCCATGCTTTGATGTGAGGTCACATCCTCATCCCCTCATCCTAGCTCCCTAGCCTCCTTAGCTCATGATGGAGCCTCCCTCCCCCTCTCCTCCTTTAAAAGGAGAGCACAGCCCTTCCTCTCTTGCTTGCTGAAAATTTCCATCTCCTCCTCCATTGTTACCTTATGTTGAAAAGAAAGAAGAGATTCCGCTCACCTCTAAAGCTTTGGAGAAAGGCAAAGTTCCCTCTTCCTCCTTCTCTCGCAAGGCTAAAGGTACCCTTTTGCTCCTCTCCTTATCCATTTTATCTTGCTATTATGCTTATTGCATCTCTAGACATCCATGTTTAATTATGCAAGCCATTACAGCTCTCCAAGAGATTAAATTTAATGCTCTGTTTTTCTTACATTCTACACACCTTGTCCTTTATTAACATTTTTTGTATAGCTAGGATACTCAGTTTGTGCTGGTTTTGGTGTCGATGGAAAGGTATCGGAAAGACCTTTCCATTGATATATCGCACAGATTATGAAATGCTCTGGATTGGGAGTATTTGAGCTTAAAAAAAGGCCTTATAGTTTTCATCCAGGCAAAAAAAGTGCCCGAGGTTGCAAGTTGGGCCGCTGCAGCACGCCACAATGTGTTGCAGCGGGCTGCAGTGGTATTTTGCTAGAAATTATATAAAATCAATTATTAAATAGTATTTCGCAAAATGGACCGCTGCAGCGCGCCGTAGCGGGCTGCAGCGGAATTTTTGGAAAATTTAGGAAATGTCAACAAAATTAAATTAATTGAATAGTAATTTTGCAAATTGAACCGCTGCAGTGCTATAGCGCACCGCAGTGAGCCGCAGCGCCACCGCATGTTGCCACGCAAAAAGCATGCCAGCACACTGCAGCGCCCAAACTTGCAAAATTCCCAGAAGTGCTTAAAAATTGCCCAGTTTTGGCTAAAATTGTCAAACATTACTGTTTTGGTATTTTAAGGTCCCTAGGACCCTAGTGGGGCTAAGTTATATCAAATTTGATCCTATTTTAGCTAAAATTGAACATTGCATAAAATTTTATAGGGAAATTAGGTTTGACATTTTATCATCTTTAAAAGTGCTTAAAACCTACTTTGTAAGTTTAGATGTATTATGCCAAATGCTAAGTAATAGAATTTTAAATGCTTGTATCAAATAGGTATGTCTTAACAACTAAATGGCATGAAACTTAGATCTTTTAGATCTGTGATTTAGTGCTAATCTCTTTAGCTTGATTTAGAATTTGATTAGCATTAATTACCCTTTTATTCTGTGTCATCTTTACATTCATATGTTTTCATAATCTTAGGGTGTATGTTAGAAAACCTTAACATTTACTTGGATACTTAAATGTGCTTAAAACTAAATTTGAATGCAAGAATCTTTATAACTTGATTAAGTAGATAATACTTAATCTAAACCTAAAATTATTATCAATAATACACTAATAATACATTGATTTGTCATTGACCTTTAAATTAGCCTTTGATAGAAAGGTTAGAGGTTAAACCCTAACTTGTCTTAACTAAGATCTAAATCTTAATCATTTAATTAATCAACTTGATTGTAAGATCATTCAATTGACATTATTCTAATAATGCATATAATTTGATATTGATCTTAAATCATTGAATTAGAAGTGCTAGGGTTAATATTGAATATACGTGATTGAACTATCTGAACCTAAACTATAGATCCTTGATTTTCTCTTATATAAGACTATTAGCATAAGCTTAATACTAAAATTGTAATGATTTATGAAATGATCTAACATTAACAGTATCTTTGATTTCATCTCATAATTGTAGAATAGGGAAAGGGTTAGGTGAATTGTTAGCTATCTAGCCTGATCACTTTAATCCAAAACTAATAAGTAAACTTTAAAAGCTAACTTAAGAAGTATAAAAGTGAGATCTTAAGGGTCTTGCTTTAGGATCATTCTTAAAATGTTTAAGGACCTTAATTATTGATACCTTGAGGTAGGAAGAGCTTTTGTAACTCTTTGAGGTAAAAACTTAGATGATCCTTCATAACCTTAGAAGTTGAACTTGATACCTTGTGGTAAGAATCACCTAAAGTACTTAGAGTGTAACTTATTCCTTATGGTAGCAACCTATGTTGAGTGATCCTTTGATTACATCCTTGGAGCCTTGTGTAGGACGCACCTATGTAGAGTAAGGATTATTTAGTTTTAATAAATCCTTGTTGATTAAATAGAATTGTCTAAGCCTAAAGTATTGGTTTGGTATAGAGAGTATCCCCATGGTACTGGATTATTTTAGTAATATTCAGGATTGGTTGATTCACTCCAATATGGACTTATGACCAGGTGCTGTCCTGCGAGATTAGCTAAATACAATCCCATTAGAATAAATCTTCCAGGACTAAGAGTGTTATAATTAGTGAACAAGATCCTTAGTTTGAAATACAAACTGTGACAGGGTTCTACCTCCTATCGTAGTGCGCTTCAATAAGTGCTGTTTAAGCAAACTAAGTACCTTAAGTTACTTTGCGTGTCCCACTAAGTATGTTTGTAATTAGGTCATTTAATGGCTTAGCTTAATACAAAAATTGTGACCAGGTTCTGCCTCCTATCGTAGTGCGCTTCGATAAGTGCAGTTTAAATAAGCTAAGGGTTAGATCCACCTTTCTTGCAAACATGCTAAACATGTGTATACAATCATCCCAGCTAATGACTTGTAAGTAAAATCTCAACTCTAACCAATTATTGAATTAGAACTTAGGAGTTAGAATCCTTTTAATAGGATTCTGCATAATGGAGATATTGAATTCATTATCATATTTCAAAGCATTTTC
>JACERR010000048.1:180000-182500 GCA_016760335.1 Gastrodia elata | reverse complement strand
ATGTGTATTTGTGTGTGCCTATGTATATGTATATGTGTTGGGTATATATATACTAATCTCTATTTGTGTTTAGTATACATACATACTAACACACACACTCATATATACTAACACGCAACACACACACTTATACTTATCTCTATGTGCATACATATGTATCTGTGTAAGTGTGTGTATTTATGTTAGTATAAATGAGTATGTGTGTGTGTGTGTGCACACACACACACTATGGGTGTGTGATTTCTATATAGACACAAACACAAACATGGAGATAACTATAATTATATATATATGAGTGTGTATTTGTGACAACCCAACACACGCACACACACTCTATGGGTATGTGTGTGTGTCACACAACACTAATCTTTATATGTGACACAAACACATACACACATATAGAGATTAGTATATATGAGTGTGTGTGTATGTGTGTGTGGTGTGTGTGTGTCTATATATTTATATATGGTGTATGTGTGTGTCTATGTGTGCCAATATGCTTATCTCTATGTGTGTGCACACAAACATACACAAATACATGTGTGTTTGTGTGTACACATTTAGAGATAAATGTATAGACACACACACACACACACAGAACACATAGACTCATATATACGTATCTTCATGTGTGTGTATGTCATATGTATAAATATATACATGCACACACACACACACACACACACACACTCATATATGCCCACTCAAGATACACACACACACATATTAATCTTTATAGAACTTATGTGTGTATGTATGTGACACAAACACACACACACACACACTCATATATACATACTTGTGTGTGTGTGTGTATGGGTGTGTTGGGTATACATACATAATCACACACACACACTCACAACGTTTATGTGTTATTATATACGCTTATCTCCATGTGTGTGTGTCTATATACCTATCTCCATGTGTGTGTGCTTGTCTACATAAATATATTGATAAAGTTAAGTGTGTGTTATATACATGTATTTTTACCCACACACACACACACACACACACAGATAACTATATATGACTTTGTGTTGGGTATATATTGTGTTGTGTTGTGTGTGAAATCTCTCTATATGTGTGTATGTGTCTATAATATATATATATATATATATATATATATATATATATGTGTGTGTGTGTGTGTGTGTGTGTGTGTATGTCTCCATGTGTCACACGCACACATATATATACTAATCTCTATATGTGTGGGTGTGTGTGTGTTTCTATGTGTGTGTAATAGATCGAGAATAATATATATATATATATATATATATATATATATATATATATACATATATGTGTGTGTGTGTTTCTCTATGTGCAAGACACTCATATATACTTAACTTTACAAGTGTGAGTATGTATACTCAAACACACATACTCTCTATGTGATAACACATACGTCTGTGTGTATATATATATATATATATATATATATAGGTACACACATACACATAAAGTTTAGTATATATGAGTGTGTGAGTGTGTGAGTGTGTGTTTGTGGTACACACATACACACGCACACTTATATACATACTCACACACACACACACACATGCACAACATACACACACATACACTCAAACTTATTTCTATGTATACAGACACACGCTCATATATGACTGTGTGTTATCTCTATGTCTGTGTATTTGTGTGTGTTTATGTGTGTATCTATATATTTATATATAGTTGTGTGTGTGTCACACACACACTCATTTACAGTTGTGAGTATGTAAACACAACACATACAAATACATATAAATATATATATATATATATATATATATATATTATGTGTGTGAGTGTGTCTATATATATACTAATATCTATGTGTGTGTGTGTGTATGTATATGAGTGTGTGTGTGTGTATGTGCATGTCACACACACACACTGACACACTCATATATACTAAACTCACAAATATATTGCATATGTGCACACACACACACACAAACACCAACACATACACAACTCACACTCATATATATTAATCTCTATGTGTGTGTTGGGTATATAGCATATAGACACACAGTTGGGTGTGTGTGTGTGTGCATGTGTTATATATAGATAAATCCTTATGTGTGTGGTATACGATTATGTGTTGTCTGTATGTGTGTGTGTGTTGGGTAAGCATACTCACAACCATATATAAATATACATATATGTGTGCTTGTGTGTGTGTGTATGAGTATGTATACCCAACACACACACACTCATATGTAGTCTCTAATATATGTGTGTTTGTGAGTATTTATATAAACATTCTTATACACATATGTTTATAAACATTTTTATGTTAGTGTGTGTATGTGTGATAGGGTACATATAGACATAAGTATACCCAACACACACACACACACACACACACACACACATATATATATATATATATATATGTGTGTGTGTGTGTGTGTGTGTGTGTGTGTGTGTGTGTGTGTTGGGAATTCTTACTCTTATAAATATATTGATAGACACATACACCAAGACACACACA
>JACERR010000048.1:135000-172500 GCA_016760335.1 Gastrodia elata | reverse complement strand
CAATTAGTCTTTGCAATGTTTTTAACAAGATTGGCACAAAAATCCTGACCAACAGGCTGTGCTCTATCCTCTCTAATATTATCTCCTTAAATCAAAATGCTTTTGTGAAAGGTAGACTCCTCTCCGACAACTTCATCTTAGCTAAGGAGCTTACACAAGATTTGGATAGAAAATGCTTTGGCGGCAATGCTTTGATTAAGCTGGATGTTATGAAAGCCTGTGACAAAATTGAAGGGCGCTTCCTCTTCACCATCCTTAGGAAATTTAGCTTTTCCGACATGTTTATTTAGTTCATTTATAAATCTATTTCTAATGTCTAGTTTTCTGTTCTATTGAATGGGTCAAGTTGTGTTTCTTTAAATCCCTTAGGGGAATGAGGCAAGGAGATCCCCTATCTCCTACTCTTTTCATTATTGCTAATGAGTACTTCTCTAAACGAATTACCGATTCATTTATTGATGTCAAAGGTATAACTTACCACAACTCTGGAAATTTGATGGTATCTCAGTTGTTGTTTGTGGATGATACTCTTGTTTTTTGGAAAGTAAGTTCTAAAGCTCTTAAGACTGTCTTGAAAATCTTGCATCATATGGAGACTGTCTCTGGGATGAAGGTAAATCTGGAAAAGTCTAATGTGGTTTTTGGTAAAAACATTTCTAATAGCAAAATTACTAAGTTGTTGAAGCTCACAGGCTTATCTCGTGCAGAGCTTCCAATCCAGTACTTAGTCCTACCCTTATCTAAGGGGGTTGATTCCTTCCCTCATTTCCACCATATCCTTGATGCCATGTCTAAAGAAATTAATGGGTGGGCTATGAAGGGTCTATCTTATGGGGGTTAGCTTGTCCTTATGCAGTCTGTCATCAACTCCATGCCTAACCATTTACAGATAGTGATTAAACCCCTTGCAAAGTTTATTAAGGGTTTTAATAAAATGTGTAATGGCTTCCTTTGGGGGGACTTTGGCGAAAGGAGAGCTGTTAGGTGGTCGAACTGGGAATCCTTGGCTGTCCCAAAGAAGTGCGGGGGATTGGGCTTCTATTCTCTTTTTAACACTGGCACTGCTTTCTGTGTGAAGTATCGATGGAGATTTAGAAATGGGGAGGGTCTGTGGGCTATTTATATCTCTAAGAAATATGGCAATCCTAGTAATGTGGTTATGAGAGGTTCTCATCAGAATGACTCTATTATTTGGAGGAATTTGCTAAAAGTTGGACCGGAGGCTGAGAT
Source organism: Gastrodia elata (assembly GCA_016760335.1). Lineage (NCBI taxonomy): Eukaryota > Viridiplantae > Streptophyta > Magnoliopsida > Asparagales > Orchidaceae > Gastrodia > Gastrodia elata. The sequence continues at coordinate 171,270 of JACERR010000048.1, read as the reverse complement.
CTGTATTTTCTTGAGACTATTGGCTGGGAACTGCTCCTTTTGGCAAAATAATTGGCTCAGTGAGGGACCTTTGTTCTCTCTAATTCTTGTGGTTTGGCCTTCTTCCATGGTCATCTCTGACTGCTAAACGGAGGGTCGCTGGGATATGAAAAAAATCAGGTCCTTAGTGAATGTTGAGCACATTGCTAATAATATTTGTGCTATTCCCATCTCTTCTAGTGGGGACACTATGCTTATTTTTGTGGGTAATAGTATTAGTCCTTGCCTAAGCATGGCCAGGAAAGCTCTCCCTTTTGTTTTGCTTATTCCCATTCCAAGTTGGTTTAAACTTCCTACCATAGTTCTTTTCTTTTTCATTTGGAGATTATTTAAAAGCTTTATATCGACTATTGATGTGCTTAAACGTAGAGGTGTGCATTTGCCCTCTAAATGATTTTTTTGCTGTAATGAAGAATCAGCTCCTCATCTGTTTCTTTTTTTCTCGTATGCTCGTGATGTTTGGGCTCGTTTTGAGCCTTTTTGGTAGCTGAAACCTCATAACTCCTCTTCGATCATGAAGGTCTTGATGCGATGGAAAAATGATACTGGTAAGGTTGGGTTTACACTGGCTTGCAAAATCTGCTGGTAGATTTGGACTGCTAGAATTTCCTTAAAGTGGAAAAATGTTTTTATTTCTTGCGCCAAATCTATCTTCTACATTGAAAATTTTATGAAATCTTCTATTTTGGCTGGCTTCTTTGGCACCTCTACGCTGATCCCCTCTTTGTTTGTGGATATTGTTGAGCTCAGGTTATGCTTTTGGAAGAAAGCAGCTTATAAGACTATTAGACAGGGTAAATCCTTTTTGATTATTTGTTTGGAAAAAGTTGTCTATAAACATTCTTGCTTCTAGTTGCTTGGGTATTGAAAACTGGTGATTTTTTGCTAGGTGTTTCTTGGTCTAACCTATCTATGGAGGCTAGTTTCAAAGTTTGGTTGATTCCGTGGTTGGCCCTTTGGGTGTTGCACTTGCTTGGAGCTTCTAATATTCAGGTTATTATTTTTGGGGATGTGGATGTTCTGCGGCGATGCAAGGACTCGCTTCATGCTCACAGTAACATGTTATCTACAATATATAGTATTTGGTTTATCTATTTTTTTGTTCATTTTTGGTGGTTCTAGATGAATTAAGCCTCCTTTTTAGGGGCCTCAAAACTAGCTGGTGGTCTGGCTTGTGGGGACTTTGATTATTGGTTGGTTTGGTTATTTTTACGCAGTATCTCTTTTGCACGGTTTGATGTGGGATTCTTTTTTAGACCCAGGTAAGCTTCTCATTGCTGTTCATGTTTTGGGTCTGGCTTGGCCTGGCATCTTTTTGTGTTTAAGTCTTGTCAATTAATTTCTAGACATCATTCCTCTTGTCTGTGGGCAGCCTCGGTTTGGTTGCCCAGATAGTGTTGCTGCCTTGGATCCCTTGGTTATATAGCTAGTGATCTCTTTTCTTTCCTGCTCTCATTTGTGGGTATTTATTCAGAAAGTTTGAGGGAGCTTCTTCCATGGATGCTTGTCGGAAGTATCCTTTGCAAAAGCTGCCCAGGTCATCCACGAGTGCTCTCTCTCATTTCTGTCAATAGGTGCCACTTCGAGATCTATGGCGTTACTCTGATGTACCCCATTCCTGAAATATTCTAATATCTAGTCCAGCGCTTTATTTATTCTTTCGAAAGTTGCGATTGTTTGATGCTTGTATCAGGTTTTCCAGGGTGCTGTTGTCGCACTACAGGTGCTGCGTTTCTGCAAAGCTAGAGATCCTTCTATTCGGCCTATAAGAGGTGTTCTGGTTGTGCGCAATCATGTACATGAAGGTCTGCCACTTCCTGGAGTACTCGGTCATCGGCCTGCCAAGCTCCAACCCCTCCCTGGTGTCTTTCCTGAGGCTGGCGTTCGCTTTCTGGTTCCTAATGTGGATTTTAACTGTCTTTATCTCTATCTTGTTTTCACTTTTTTGAGGTTGTGCTCTTTTAGCATATTTTTGTCCTTTTACTCATCTCTGCTCTGTATATATTCTCTTATATGTACATCCTTTGATCATTTTGTTTTTTGTTAGGGGAATCTAAATTTCTTTTTAAGTTATAATCTGATTTGTAAGTCTATTTTTGATGAAATGAAATATTAAGCCATTTTTGGAATATTTATATATATATATATTTATATATATATAGCCCACTAGATCGTGTGTACTTATAGACTGATAAATCAATGTACTTAAGTGCATATACATACACATACATATATATACACCGTATATATACAAATATATATAAATATGTGTGTACGTGTGTAGTCTATATATGTATATGTGTGTGTATGTCTATATATAGTCAACCACATATGCTCATCAGTAAATATGTGAGTGTATATATATGTGTGTGCGTGTGTATATATATTTATTTTTTATCTACATATATATATATATACACACTTATATATACACACACACATATGTATACACTCTTATACTACTACAGAGTCTGCATGTATAACTCACACACATATGCTCATCAATGTGTATGTGATATATATGTATATGTGTGTATAAGTATATGTATATCACATTTATATCTAAACACACAAATATATATATATATATATATATATTTTTTTTTTTTTTTTTTTTTTTTTTTTGTTGCCATCTCAGCTTACTGTTTCATTAATGACAAGGGGATCTGATTACATCCTTAAGAGATATTCGGAATCCCCTAACAAAAATCTAAACGATCAAAGGATGTACATATAAGTTAATATATATAGAGCTGGGCAAAAATCTACTAAGAGAGACAATCAGCACACAACCTCAAAAAAGCAAAAACAGGATAGAGATAAAGATAGTTAAAATCCACATTAGGAACTAGAAACTGAACGACAACCTCAGGAAAGATTCCAGGGAAGGGTTGGAGCTTGACAGGCCGATGACCGAGAACTACAGGAAGTGACAGACCTTCTAGTACATGATGGCGCACAGCCAGAACACCTCGTACAGGCCGAACAGAAGGATCTCTAGCTTTGCAAAATTGCTACACCTGAAGAGCGACAACAGTGCCTAGGAAAACCTAATACAAGGGTCAAACAACCGTAGCTTTGAAAGAATAAATAAAGCGCTGGACCGGACATTATAATTTTTGGGAAGGGAAACATCAGTGTAACGCTGCATATCTCAAAGCGGCACCTATTGACAGAAATGAGAGAGAGCACTCGTGGATGACCTGGGCAGATTTTGCAAATGATACTACCGGCAGGCATCCACGGAAGAAGCTCCCTCAAACATTCTGAATAAATACTCGCAGATGAGAGCAAAAAGGAGGAGAGATCACTAGTTAAATAACGAAGGGCCAAGGCAGCAATGCAGTCTGGGCAACCAAGCTTAGGCCGCCTGCAGACAGGAGGAATGATGACGTGAACATAATTGACAAGACTTAAATGCAAAAAGATGCCAGGCCAAGACTAATCCAAAACACAAATAGCAAAGAGAAGCTTCCCTGGATCTAGAAAAGAGACCCACATCAAACCACGCAAAAGAGATACTGCGAAAAAACAATTACATCCAAGCGTAAGAGCCAATAAGCAAAGTCCCCGCAAGCCATACCACCTGCTAGTTTTGAGGCCCCAAATAGGAGGCTTAATTCATCTAGAACCACCAGAAATGAACATAAAAACTAAAAAACCAAACATTATATAACGTGGATAACATGTTATTTTGAGCAAGAAGAGTGTCCTTGCGTCGCCGCATAACATCCACATCCCCAGAAATAATCACCTGAATATTAGAAGCTCCAAGCCAGTGAAACACCCAAAGGGCCAACCACAAAATCAGCCAAACTTTGATACCAGTCTCTAGAGAAAGGTTAGACCAAGAAACACCATGCAATGAGTCACCAATTTTTACTACCCAAGAAATACTAGAAACAATAATGTTTCTAGACGAACAATTTCCAAAAAAATAATCAAAAAGGATTTAGCCTCTCTAACAACCTTATAAGCCACTTCCTTCAAAGAGCATAACCTGAGCTCAACAATATCCACAAACAAAGAGGGGATCGACATAGAGATTCCAAAGAAGCTAGCCAGAATAGAAGATTTCATAAAATTTTCAATGTAGAAGATAGATTTGGCACAAGAAATAAAAACATTTTTCCACTTTAAGGAAATTTATAGCAGTCCAAATATGCCAGCAGATTTGGCAAGCCAGAGTAAAACCAACCTTACCGTATCATTTTTCCACCGCATCAGGACCTCCTTGATCAAAGAGGAGTTATGAGGTTTCAGCAGCCAAAAAGACTCGGAACGAGCCCAAACATCACGAGCATACGAGCAAGTGAACACCTCTACTTTTAAGCACATCATCAGTTGATATAAAGCTTTTAAATAATCTCCAAATGAAAATGGAAAGAGCAGTGGTGGAAAGTTTAAGCCAACTGGAAGAGGAATAAGCATAACAGAAGGGAGAGCTTTCCTGGCCATGCTTAGGCAAGGCCTAATACTATTACCCATTGCAATAGGCATAGTGTTCTCACCAGAAGAGATGGGAACAGCACAAATCTTATCAGCAATGTGCTCGACATTCACTAAGGACCAGATTTTTTGCATACCCCAGCAACCCTCCGTCCAGCAGTCAGAGACTATCATGGAAGAAGGCCTAACCACAAGAATTAGAGAGAACAAAGGACCCTCATTGAGCCATTTATCATACTAAAAGGAGCTACTCCCAGCAGAAAAGCTCTAGGAAATACAGATCTCCGCCTCCGGCCAAACTTTAAGCAAATTCCTCCAAATAACAGAGTTCTTCTCATGAGAACCTCTCATAACCACATGACAAGGGTTGCCATATTTTTTGGATATATAAAAAGCCCACAGACCCTCCCCATTTCTCAATCTCCACCAATACTTCGCATAGAAAGTGGCACATGTGTTAAAAAGAGTATAGAAGCCCAATCCCTTGCACTCCTTTGGGACAACCAAGGATTCCCAGTTTGACCACTTAACAGCTTTCCTTTCACCATAGTCCCCCCAAAGGAAGCCATTACACATTTTATTGAAACACTTAATAACCTTTGCAGGGGGTTTGATCACTGTCAAGAAATGGTAAGGAATGGAGTGATGATAGATTGTAGAAGGACAAGGCGACCCCATAAGATAGACACTTCATAGCCCATCTATTAATTTTTTTAGACATAGCATCAAGGAGTTGGTGGAAATGAGGGAAGGAATCAACCCCCTTGGATAAGGGCAGGAATAAGTACCAGATCATAAGCTCCACACAAGATAAGCCAGTGAGCCTCAACAACTTAACAATTTTGGTATTAGAAACCTTTTTACCAAAAACCACATTGGACTTTTCCAGATTTACCTTCATCCCAGAGATAGTCTTCATATGATGCAAAATTTTTAAGACAAATTTAAGAGCTTTAGAACATGCTTTACAAAAAACAAGAGTATCATTCACAAACGATAAGTGAGAAACCATCAAATTTCTAAAGTTGTGGAAAGTTATACCTTTGATAGCATTAAACATTAGGGTAATCAGTCTAGAAAAGTACTCATTAGCAATAATGAAAAGAGTAGGAGATGGGGGATCTCCTTGCTTTATTCCCATGGAGGATTTAAAGAAACCACAACTTGAACCATTTAATAAAATTGAAAACCAAACATTAGAATTAGATTTATAAATAACTAAATAAACTTGTCAAAAAAGCCAAATTTCTTCATGATGGTGAAGAGGAAGCACCATTCAATTCTATCATCGGCTTTCATAACATCCAGCTTAATCAAAGCATTGTCCACCAAAGCATTTTCTATCCAAATCCTATATAAGCTCCTTACCTAATAGAAAGTTGTCAGAGTAGGAGTCTACCTCTCACAAAAGCATTCAGATTTAATGAGATAATATTAGGAGGATAGAGCATAGCTTGTTGGATAATATTTTTGTGCCAATCTTGTTAAAACACATTGCATAGACTAATTGACCAAAAATTAGCCCAAATACTTGGTCTTCTTTCTTTGGAATCAAAGCAACTATAGTAGAGGTCACCAACTTCGGATGTAATCAGAACAAAAAATTCCAAAACTGCCTCCCAAACATCCATTTTAATAATCTGCCAGTAGTATTTAAAAAATAAGGGGGAGAATCCATTCGGGCCAGCCGCTGAGTCAATATCCATCGCCATCACCACATCTTCAACTTCCTATAAGGAAAGAGGGGATAGTAATGCATTATTATTTTCTTAAAAAACCTGAGGAAAAGTTATATCATTGCACGAAAGAGAAGGGGAACTTCCCTCACTCTTCAAGATGTCCTCAAAGAAGTTGCTAGCCGAAGCACCAAGCAGATCAAAAGGAATGCAGGCACCCCCTGAGTCTTTAATATGATTAAACTTATTTATAGAGTGTTTTAATCTTGACCCAAGAATGAAAGAATTTAGTGTTATTTTCACCTTCTTTATGTTTTTCAAAGGTGGACTTTTGCAACCAAAATGCCTGTTCCATACTAAGAGCAGCCATCAATTTCTTGTTAGCTATAAGCAAATTAGCTTTATCTCTTAAGGAGCCTAAGATATCAAAACAAGCCTCCAAATCAGCCACATCCTATTCAACCAATCTCACATTTTCAAAGATGTTACCAAAATGATTTTTCTTTTGTTTAATGATACGGCAGATGCTTTCTATGTTAAATATTGGTGGCAGTTGAGAAGGGGTGTAGGCCTGTGGGCTGCTTATATGAATAAGAAATATGGCAGTTTAGACCATGTGGTTGTTAGAGGCTTAAAACAGAACGATTCTATTTTATGGAAAAATCTAGAGAAGTTCAGAGCTGAAGTTGAGCGTTGTATTTTTAGAACCTGTCTATGGGTTCAATTTCTTTCTGGTATGACAATTGGTTGAGAAAGGGCCCTCTTTATTCATTTCTTCCTATTGCAGGGGACCCTCTAGTCCTAGTCTTGGATTTCTAGAGTGATGGGAGGTGGAATATCCAGCTTCTAGAATCTGTGGTAATGGACAGTAATATCATAAGGAAAAGTATTGAGATTCCTATCAATTCTGGTGAGGATACGATGATTATTTCTCTTGGTAAAAGCTCTAAGCCCTGTTTGAAGAAAACAAGAAAGGCTCTACATTATGCCTATCCTCTGTCTGCTCATGCTTGGTTTAAACTTCCTTCTTCAGCTCTTTCATTTTTCATTTGGAGACTAATGAGACATTATATGTCAACTGATGATATGCTAAAAATTAGAGGAGTTTTTTGAGTTTCCAAATGTGTTTTCTGTAATAATGAGGAGTCTCTCAATCATCTCTTTTTGTTTTGCTCCTACGCAAGGGAGTTATGGAAGTCTTATGAACACATCTGGCATTTAAATTTGATTACCAACCCCATCTCTATTAGTGAGTTCTTATCTAATAGTAGTAAATCTTTATATGTCTTTGGCTTTACTCTGGCCTATCAGATTTGTTGACAAATATGGAGTGCAAGAAACTCTTTGAAATGGAAGAATTATTTTTATTCTACCTCCAAATCAGTTTTTTATATTGATAAGTATATGAAGTTAGCCATGGCAATAAATTTCTTTCCATATAACTATAGTTTCCCTTTTTACTTTGATGATTCTTGTAATCTATCTTTATGCTCAATTTTTAAAATGGGCTATATTAATTCAAGAGCCATCTACTCTTGTTTGTCCTTTGTATTTGAAAAGAAGGCAAATGGTTCGATTTATTTTTCCAGTTATAATTGGACAAGAGTCTTTGGGCCTTCCTCTGTGTATGTTATCAGATTAGATTTGAGATATGTTGAGGGAATTAGAGTATGGTTGATTCCTTGGCTGGTTTTATCCTTAATTTACAGGTCAGGTGGCTTTATCGATGAAGTTTTTTATTATGGCTCTGAAGAGGTTTTGCTCTTATGCAGGGAAATTTTTTTGGAGTTGAAGTTGTTTATTTCAAACATCTATGCTTTTTGGTTCAAGTTTCTTAAAATTTCTTTCTGGTGGGTTTAGAATTTGTAATTGTCTTATTGATTTAGTCATCCTATCTTTTTTTTGCTGGAAGGCAATATATCATTATTGGTATTTTGCAACCGCTGTAAGGAGCCATTCTATTATCTTGTCATTTCTTTAGTCTTGGGAGGAGATTGCTCTGTTGTTCTATTTGGGGTCTTTTGCTCAGTTGCTGGTGACTCTGTGGAGAAGGTTGTGTAGTTGCTATTTTAGTTTCTTAAGCAAGCTCTTGAAGCCTGGCTTGGTCAGCTTATTTTTTTGCGAGACTCTTGGAGTCGGTAGTCTGTAACTCTCAGGCTCTCCTTCTGGTGGGTTCAGAATATCTTCTCTGTGTTTTTCTAATCAAGTTTTGGAGCTTATTATCCTTTGCTGGAAGGCATTGTACCTTAAATGGTATTTATGCAACTGCATGCTTCATTCCTCTCTTTGCTATTTGGGCAGGCATTGTCAGATCTTCAGGTTCAAGTTTTTTGTTTGGCTATATTTTTTCTGGCAAGATCAGACCGTTCTAGTTTGCGATTCTTTAAAATTTTATTATCTGGAAATTACTACCCTGTATTATGATGTCGCCTGAATTGATTAAATTTGGTCCTATGGAAAGGTTTTTGGGATCTGTTCACCGGGGCTATTGTTTGGAATTTTGATAAGTTCGATTATTGCTGTGGGGTTGGCTCTATAAAAGAGCCTGGCTTGACAGCTGATCTTTTGTACCACGCCTATTTTTATTTGTTGTGGACTTTTATCAAGTGTAGTATCAGAGATTCCTCCATTCTTTCTGTCAGGATGGTTTGATCTTCGTTTAGTCGTACCTGGGTCAATGCTCTCCATGGTTGATGTTGTCGACTGGAGTGCTTGGTCTTATTCTTCTTTGTTGTTTTAACTTCATTGTTCCCAGTTTAACTCTGCTTTTTCCTTGGGTTTTTTTGTGTTCTCTCTAAGTTGGTTCCTTAGGATTGCAGATCTGCTCAATAAGTTCTCTGAATGGATTGATTCTTTGACACGCAAAGTATTGATCATGGTTGGGCTTGTTGTCTGCTTATCAATTTGGTCAATGTTCGAAAGATCTTCTAGACTCGGCCGCTATGCGCTAGTATTCTTGAGTATGTCTCTTTATCAGCTTTTGGACTCAGCGTTCGTGGCTGATCTTCTTCTGGCTTGGGATGAGCACGAGGATGGATTGCTAGCAGTGCAGTTTATTGCTCTCTTTTTGTCTTTTCTCTTTGCTATTTGTGTCATGTATCTCTGATATTTAGATCTAATGTGTTGTATTATGGATCGACCGATGTTTATTTAGATTGTTATTCTGGACTCAGTGTTCGTGGCTGATCTTCTTCTGACTTGGGATGAGCTTGAGGATATATTGCTAGCAGTGCAGTTTATTGCTCTCTTTTTGTCTTTTCTCTTTGCTATTTGTGTCCTATATCTCTGATTTTTAGATCTAATGTGTTCTATTGTGGATCAACGATGTTTATTTAGATTGTTATTCTGGACTCAGGCCAATTCTTTTTGGTTTTTTCTTAGGATTCTTCAAATCGTGTAACTATAGGGTCTATATGTTAGTCCTCCTTTTGATTCAATAGAAAATAGCTTTTGGAAAAAAATAAGAAAAGAATATATATATATATATATATATATATATATATATATATATATAGACACACACACATTGAGATAAGAATATATGAGTGTGCGTGTATATATGTGTTGAGTGTGTATATATATATATATATATATATTTATATGGATATTTTTGTGTGTGGATATAAACATGATATATATATACCTAAACACACACACACATACATATATATATATACACTCATATATATATTGATGAGCATATGGGTGTTGGTATGTTGAGTAAATGCATATACATATTCTGTAGCTATATATGAGTGTATATATATGTGTGTCTAGGTGTGTACTTGAACATATATATATATATATATATATATATATATATATATATATATATATACGATAAAGATGTCTGACAACGCTGTTTCTTGGAAACCACCCGACGCTTATAGGGTTAGGGGTGGGGGTGATTGTCAGGCTCCTATCTCTTCGTCCTTATCCATCTTTGACTTTCTGCCTCTTCCTCAGTCTCAAAATGTTCCAAAGGTAATGAAGCCTCCTTCCCCGAAAGGAAAATCTTCTTCTTTCCCCAAGATTTAGCTTCCCTATAAGGGAGGAGGTTTTTCGATTTCGGCTGTTAGCATTAAATGATGGATTTCTATTTCTTTGTTAAATAACTGGCTGGATTCTTTTTGTTTTGGTGGATTTTGGGTTGTTGCTTGCCCAAAAAACTGTTTCTTGATTTCTTTGGTTCTTTTTGATGATTTTGTGAATCTTCTTTCTGCTTGGTTCATAAGGATTGGTAGGGGAATCTTGAAACTTTTGGTAGAAAAAGAGGTGGTTGATCCAATGTATTCTTTCTGTGAACCTCATTGGATAAACTTTCTGAATCTCAGGCCAAAACTCAATAATCCCATCACCTTTGGGCCTTGGCTAGTTTAATTGGTGCCCCGATTGCGATTGATAAGTGTTCGGGTTTTTGGCATGCTCCTAGAGCTCAAGTTCTTGTAGATCTGAATATTTTAAAGCATTGCTCTAAAGCTATTCTAATTTCTGGTAACATATTTGAACATTATCAAAGAGTAGTGGTGGAATAGGAGTTTGTTAAGTGTTCTCTATGCGGAAAATGTGGTCATACCTGCGAGGTTTGTTTGCATAATAGAAAGAAAATTGGGCAGAAAAAAATTCAATCTGGTTTGATATCTCCAGATGGTGTTGGTGCTTTGTAGAACTCGGGTAAGGAGATTGTTCCTTATCTAAGAAACTCTGTTGCGAATGTTCTTAGTCACAAAAATGTTGAGCCAGAAGTTTTTAATCCTTTTGCTGATTTATCATTTTCGCAAAGTAATGTTGTTTCTTTCATTATTCATGCTTTGGAAAATAAAAAGTTAAGGAAAGAGGTATGGCTAAGCTGGTATCCCTGGACCCCGATTTATCTTTGGAGACCCAAGAAGATTGAGTTTTATCAAAGAAGAAATCTAGGGCGGTCAGGAGGTCTAAAGCAGCTATGCTTCTGATTAGATGTCAGTCCAGAAAATCTAGTAGAGTTAACTCATGTTAGACAGATCTTTTTTATTTTGGAATGTGCAAGGTATTGCTGCTGTGAATTTGAAAAGAGGCTTAAATCGATTTGTAAGAGAAAGATGTCCTTTTTCTTGGTTTATTTGAGCCTCTTCTGAAGTTGGAGGTTATTGGCAAGTTAGCTAGTTTTTTGGGCTTTTCTTGTTTTGTTTCTAATGCTTGTAGTAATATTTTGTTATTCTGGAAAGACCCCATTCTTTTTGATGTGGTGGTTAATGAGGATCAATGTATTCATGGTATTTGTTCCTGGCGGAATTTAAACTGGAAGCTTTTAGCGGTGTATGCTAGTTGTTCTTACATTTTGAGGTGGCATCTTTGGGATTCTATAGAAAATTGGTGCAATTTGAATGACTTACCTTGTATGGTTGGTGGAGATTTCAATGTGATAAGGAAGGAGTCAGAAAGGGTTGGTAGAGGTAAATTTTCTAATATTGTTACTAGAGAGTTTAATGATATGATAAGTAAAGCTGGTCTTATTGAAGTTAACTTTTCGGGTTCTAATTTCACCTGGTCCAATAATTTGATAGTTTCCAAGATTGATAAAGTTTTGATAAGCCCAAATGTGTTAAATTACTTAATAATATTTAGCTGTCTCACCTGAGTAGATTGGGCTCGGATCATGCCCCTCTTCTTCTCCCTTTAGCTTCATCTTTAGTGCCCAAGGGCAAGTTTAAATTTCAAAATATGTGGGTTCATCACCCAGAGTTCTTTGAGTTTGTCAGTTCAGTTTGGCTCCCCCCCTTGATCTTGTGGTTTCTCTGATGATTATGTTTCATTTGAAATTGAAGAGGCTTAAGAATTCCTTGATAGTCTGGAACAAATCTAAGTTTGGTAATATTTTTGATGTGGTCAGATCGGCTGAAGCTAAAGTTGCTGAGTTGGAAGTGGAATTCGAGGTTTCCTGATGCCGGATTTTAAAAGAGAAGCTTTCCAAAGCTCTGGATCATTTGAAAAATGTTCTGAATATGGAGCAAATGTTCTGGATTCAAAAATCTACGCTTAAAAAATTCAAAGATGGAGAAAGTAATACAATGTTTTTTCATTCCTAGGTGAAAGTCAAATAGGCCTCAAATGCGTTTGTTAGTCTAAAATCTAAAAATGGGAATTTTATTCCTAAGGAATCCCTAGGAACTTCTGCTAGTAACTTTTTTGCTGGTCTTTGGTCCAGTGAGGGTTGTAACCTGAATTGTTTACGAAATGATATTTTATTTCTGAAAGTTTCTAATGAAGTAAATGCTAATCTTATTTCTCCTCCTTCGGATAAGGAAATTGAGGAGGTTGTTAATTCCATGAATGAGGATTCTGCGGCTGGGCCAGATGGCTTTTCTCCTTTGTTTTTTAAATATTGCTAGGATATTATCAAAAAGGATGTTACGGAAGCTATTTTAGACTTTTTTAAGTCAAACTATATCCCTAAATTTGTCACCGCTACTATAGTTGCTCTTATCCCAAAAGTGTCTTCACCCAAATCTTGGTCTAACTTTAGACCTATTAGTCTTTGCAATGTCTTTAATAAATTCTGCACTAAAATTGTGGCCAAGAGGCTGTGTCCTATTCTTCCAAAATAATTTCCCCATATCATAATTCCTTTGTTAAAGGAAGGCTTCTTTCAGATGATTTCCTCCTAGCTAAGGAGCTTATTCATGATATTGATAAAGCCTATTTTGGGGGGAATGCACTAGTTAAATTAGATATAATGAAAGCATATGATAGGATTGAATGGAGGTTTCTAATGTCCATCCTTAGAAAATTTGGATTTTCTAAAGCCTTTATTCAATGCATTTATAAATCAATTTCTAATGTGTGGTTCTCAATTCTCCTAAATGGGGAAAGTACTAGCTTCTTTAAATCCACCAGTGGTATTAGGCAAGGGGATCCTCTTTTCTCGGCCCTTTTTATCATTGCAAATGACTATTTCTTGAGGCTTATTTCTCTTCAGTTCTCAATTTCACAAGGAATAAGTTTTCATAATTCTGGCAAATCTATTATTCCCCTCTTAGCTTATGCAGATGAGATAATTCTTTCCTGTAGGGGTACTTTAAAAGCTTTTTCTTCCATTTTGAGTATTTTAGATCATATGAAGATAGTTGCTGGCATGAAGGCGAATATGAATAAATCAAATGTGGTGTTTGGTAAGTATGTGGATAATAGCAGAAAATCTGAAATCTTAACTCTTTCGGGTTTATCTAGAGGTACCCTCCCGATTAATTACCTTGGTCTTCCCCTTTCTAAAGGTAAGGCAAAATGATCTTTCTTCCAACCCCTATTGGATTCTATGTCCACTAAAATAAATGGTTGGACTTCTAACTGCCTAACATTTGGAGTTTGTATTGTGCTCCTTCAGTCAGTTATTAATTCTATTTTGAATCATTTCCTTGCTGTGTTCAAGCCTCCTTACAGGTTTGTTAATGCTGCCAATAAGCTCTATAATGGTTTCCTTTGGGGTGATTATGATTCAAGAAAGGCTGTGAGGTGGTCATCCTGGTTGGAAGTGTCATCTCCCAAATCGTCTAGTGGCCTTGGTTTTTCCCCTTTTAAATTAATTGCTTCTGCTTTTTGTATTAAAAACTAGTGGAGGTTGAGAAAAAATTGTAGACTTTGGGCAAATTTTATGAATAATAAGTATGGTAAATCAACCCATATTGTGTTAAGAGAACTTAAGCAGAATGATTCTATCATCTGGAAGAATTCAGAGTTAAAGTGGCAGCCGAAAAGTATGTTTGCTGGAAGTTGGGAAAGGGTTTAATTTAATTCTGGTTTGGTAACTGGACCGGAAATGACCCTTTATACTCTCATTTCTCTGTCAGGGGGTCTTCAAAAGTGAGTGTGGTTAATTTATGGATGGATGGTAATTGGAATATTAACAAATTAGAAAGTGTTCGTATTAATGTTGATTGGATTAACTTTATTTGTGGCACATTAGCTATTTGTCCAGATGTTAGAGATAGAATGATAATCTTTAAAAATAAATCTATTAAACCCTGTGTTAAATTGGCAAGGATGATCTTAACTAATCTGGATTCGAGTTCTGCTTGCTACTGGTTTAAAATGTCCACTATTGCCCTCTCTTTTTTTATTTGGAGAATGCTTAATGGTTTCCTGTGTGTGGAAGATAATTTGAAATTGAAAGGTGTCTCTCTTACTTCTAAATGTGCCCACTGTCACTCAGAAGAAATAATGTATCATCTTTTATATCTTGTCCTTTTGCTGGTAGTGTTTGGAGGGGTTTTCATCCTTTTTTGAATTTGGATAATATTAGGTGCATGGCTTCAGTGGTGGAGATCCTGGTTTATGAGAAGAATACTGATCCATTTTATTTCACTCTTATCTGTTGTATTTGCTGGCAGCTCTGGCGAGTCAGAAATCAGGTTTGATGGAATAAGGGGTTAATTTGCTGGCAGCTCTTTAAAAATTCTGTGTTTTATATTGGTAAGTACATGCATCTAGCCACTGTGTCTGAAAATATTGTTCCTAATGATAACTTCACAAATTTTTTTGAGTATAAAGGTTTTATTCCTTTAGCTATGAATCTGGGGGGCACAATGTGTAAGTTCAGGGGTGGTAGATCTTCTATCTACTGTCATTTTTTCAGGAGTAATGCAGATAAGAATTGGTTTGCTAGAGTTGACTAGATCATTCATTTGGGCTACTCCATTTACGTGTCTTCTTGGTAGGCTAGGATGGTTGGGTTTAAAATTTGGTTGATCCCCTGGATTTTTGTCAAGCTCCTCGGTATAAGAACTGGTTATTTGGATAACTTTTATATAATTTGTAACAAGGAATATTTAGATTGCCTTTTATTTTTCATCAAGAGCAACAAGTTTTTAACTGCTTTTCTGAGTAATTGGGAGCCTCTGAAGCATACACCAGTCTGGTGGTTAACTCGTTTGTAATTTGGTCTGGTATTTTTGGTGCTGGTCCTTTTTGGTTCTCAATTTGAGTTATTTTCAAGATCCTTTTCATTTTGCACTACTAGATGGCTTTTTAGCAACCGTAGTGTGATTTGAGGGATGTTTGGGTATTTATTTTCCTTTATTTGGATATCCACTGCTGTCTTTTCACTGTCATCTATCAGCGGTCGACTGTTGCTTCAGTAGTCATTATTCTGGAAGATCTCTGATTTTTCTTTCTGTCGACTGGTCTTCTGAGGTCTGAGGCACTATCCTGGCTCTATAAAAAAATATCTTTTGCGATTTTAGGCTCTGTTCTTTTCTTTTTGGAGGCTCTTTCTGAAAAGTACTTTCCTTTTTAATGGTAGGAAGTCTAAACACTCAGATTGGGGCCCCGACCTCGCTTTTGTCAGAACCAGGTAGATTTCTTATTCACTTATTTTTCAGGAAGGTGGCAAGGGGTGTTCTATTAGGCTGGATGCTTGAAACCTTTATCCAGTTCTGCAAAGTGGCTGTATCTGCTCGTCTGAACCCGCTGCTTTTTGGAGTTGCTGAGTCCTTCTGGCTAGGTGCTTTGATGCTGCTGGTGATAGTTCAGCCCATGGATTCTACGTTATTCTGCAATTCTCCCTCTCTGCTGGTGGCTTGTGCATTGTGGTTCTGCTATTGGATTCAATCTTTACTAATTTTCTGTGATTTTTAAATCCAATGCTAGTTTTTTTTGTTTGAATTTAGTATTTTTTGTGTTTTTGCGGTACCCTGTTAGGTCTCTTACTGGGCTGGTTCTGGGGTTTTTGTGGTCTTATGCATAGATATCTTTTGTACTTAGCCATTTTTTGGTGTTTTCATACCCGAATGGAAGTCTACCTGGGGTAGTTGGGTGGATTTTTTGTCAAAGTCCTAAATATCAGGTCGGGACTTTGTGTCAGTTTGTAAAAATGTTTCTTTTAAGATATATAATGGTAAGAATTTTCTCTAATATATATATATATATATATATATATATATATATATATATATATATATATATATATACATTTATATACTAAATACTTTCTGAGTATATAACACATACACATACAGCATACACATAGATACATGTATAGATACATATATACATACATATATATATATATATATATATATATGTGTGTGTGTGTGTGTGTATAGTACTATTGAAAGCCTTCATAATATCAAGTTTGACAATGGCATTTCCCCCGAAGCAAGATCTGTCTAGGGGTCAAGCTCTCTTCCAGCCCCTCCTTGAGCAAATGTCCTCAAAAATAAATGGGTGGGCCTCTAAATGCCTTTCGTTTGGAGGCCGGATTGTCTTACTCCTGTCGGTGATTAGCTCCCTCCCAAACCATTTTTTGGCAGTTTTTAAGCCCCCTGCCTCTTTCATCAATAAGGCTAACAAACTCTGTAACGGATTTCTTTGGGGCGATTTTGAAGGCAGATCTGTAGTTCGTTGGTCCTCTTGGAAAAAGCTTGCTAAACTTAAACCTGAAGGGGGGCTGGGCTTCTTTCCTTTCAACACCACGGCCTCTGCCTTCCTAATTAGGAGCTGGTGGAGACTGAGAGAGGGGGTTGGAAGTTGAACTGCTTTTATGTCCTCCAAATATGGGAAACAAAATCACATCTCGCTTAGAAACTAGAAACAAAATGACTCTATAGGCTGGAAGCACCTACTTAAAGTAAAGAATTTAGCCGAGGGAAAGATTCTCTGGATCCTGGGTAGCGGCCAAGTTTCTTTTTGGTTTGACAGATAGTGCGTTGGTGGACCCCCTGCCTCCTTATTTCCAATTAGGGGTTCCACCTTTGCCTGTGTTGCTGACTTTTGGGCTGCTGGCCGTTGGAAGGAAGCCAAGCTTCACGGTGTTGGCATTTGTGAGTATTGGATCTCCAAGATTAAGAATGAAGTTGCCATCTCTCCTAATTCTGATGACTCCTTCCAGGTGGTCCTTGATAATACTGTTCAACCCAAAGTAAAATCTACGTGCAAGCTTCTTCATTGTCATGGCCTTTCCCTCCGGTCCTAGTTTAAACTTCCCACTCTCTCGTTATCTTGTTTTATTTAGAGAATCCTTAACAAATTAATCTCTGTCGAAAATGTGCTTCAAGTCAGAGGGATCTCCCTAGCTTCAAAATGCGTTCACTGCCAAGCTGAGGAATCATTTTCTCACCTCTTTATTTTTTGTCGCTATGCTCATTGTCTTTAGCAGGGTTTTGCTTCCTTCCTGAAGTTGGATGCAATCTTCAGCACGCGTAATATTGCGGAGTTGATTATTTCGTTCCATTCACTGGACCCCTTCGGCTTTACCTTAGTCTGTCGGATTATTTGGAAAATTTGGCTGGTTAGAAACAGCCTAAGATGGAAGAAGTTGCTTATCTCTATCCCTCAGTCCAATTTCTCGATTGGCAAATACATTCAATTGGCTATCGACTCCGCCTTCTTGCCGGCAAATGAAAACTTCGCTTCGTTTCTCGCTAAGGCGGTCATTTCCTCAAGTTTCAAGCCCAAAAATTTCCTAAGTAAACGGCTGGATGGTCACTCCTCCCTCTTCATTCAGTTCTCAATGTCTAATTTGGGTAGGGCTTGGATCACTTCGGCTCTATGGATGGATTTTTCGGACGAATGGCGGCTAAATAACTTAGTTCTGCTTTGCAATTCCAATTCCCTTCTTATCATTCGGCTTTATTTTATCGAATTCCTGCTGGGTCACTCTCTAAAGCTTGGGTGGTGGAATGGTGTGAAGCACATACATGTTTGGTGGTGCCGCCTCCCCTAACTCTTTAGCCACGGATTCTCCCAGGTCTTTCTTCCTGTTGGGTCACTTTTGGAGGCTATTTGCAACCAAGTGATGTCGCAGGTAGTTCCCGCTGGGAGTTCTCCGCGTGCTCCCCTATTTTTCCCAATTGTGCACGTTTAGGTGCTAGTGGAGCGGCTCTGATCCTCTCGATACCCGTGCCCCAAGAAATATCATGATGCCGCCCTCGATTTGCTGCGACTGATTGGCGTCCAGTCCTGTCTACCCCTGGTTTCTAGAAGGGTGGATCCTCTGCCGCTTCATCTTATATCCCTTCTCTATTTAGTCCCCCCTGGTAGATTTCAACCCGGTTCCTTCGTGATGGCGGGCCGGCTTCGCATTAAGCTGCAAGTTTCATTGGTCCTCTCCCCGAATCCTGGTAGGTTGCTATTTCATCTCATCCTAAGGAAAATTTTTGGTGGTGTTCTTTTGATTTGCCTCTGGGGAAAACTGATTCAGTTCTGTGTTGCGGTAGTTGCTGCCCATCTCGACCCTCTGCTGTTTGAACTGCCATGCTCCATCTGGTTGAGCACTGTCATGCTGGTTTTGCTGTTCCTGTTTCTGGATGCTCTGCGTGATGGTTGTCTGCCGATCCTTTCGGTGATTGGCTCCCTCTAGTTCGTCACCTGGATTCTCTCGATTATGGTGTTCGCAGATTGTTGACTTGCTGGATTGGTAGTGGCTTTGTTGATTTGCAAGATTGTTTTGCTTGATTTTTTCAGTTCTTGCTGGTTTTATTTTGTCTGTTTTGGCGTCTTCGGAGTTCGGGCCTTGCCTGGGTCCGACGATACTGTGGTTTTTTATGCCTTTAGCTGTCGGCGGAGTGGTTTTGTTGTCGTCAGGCGCTGTCCTGTGTGTGCGTGGCTGGTCTCCTGAATTTGGCGTCTGTAATCAGGTTCCAGCACAACTGTAAAATTTTTATTGATGAAATGAAATCCTAAACCGAGATGCCATTCAACCAAAAAAAAAAAAAAAAAAAAAATATATATATATATATATATATATCTATATATATATATATATATATATATGTATATTTATGTGAGGGTATGTATATTGATGTTGCAGCCCAGTAGACTGTGTGTAATATATATATCATAACACACACAGTCATATATACAAATTTTTATGTGTACGTGTCTATACATCGCACCCAAATAGATTATACATATAGGAACATTAATGTTAGTGAATTATAAATATACTTTTCTATGGAAATATGTATATATATATATATATATATATATATACTCATATATACACACACATACTCATATACACATATATATATACACTCATATACACATTGATGAGCATATGTGTGTGTGTTTAGTACAAGTATATAAGTGTATGTATATAATCGATATATAAGTGTATGTATAGAGTCGACATATACACCCACAGAATCTGTGTATATATATATATATATATATATATATATATATATATATATATATTTTTTTTTTTTTTTTTTTTTTTTTTAACAAGAACTGGCGGTTGCGGGCCGACCCCAAAACGTCCAACAAAGACTATCATAATATACAAATGAAAAAGTAAGTGAGTAAAAAGGAAGTAACAGCCGTCGCTACATAGACACTACAAAGAGCAGCAGCTAGCTCATCGAAGAGATCTGTAGACGTAGGATCTGGAAGCAGAGACAAGGCATGAATCATTATGTTGAGGAAGAAGCAACAGTAACAGTGACATGGGGAGACCGAGAGCCAAATCGCCGTCCAAGATGCCAGAAAATAAGCTATCCATGCCAGGAACTTTGCTTTTAAGTAACAGATTTTCAATAATGTCGATAACCTTTCTGACCAGGACGGGCACCATAACAAGCCAAAAGATGGTGCTAACGTATATCCAGAAGAGTGACAAGCTTAAAAAAGGATCAATAAGTTTCAACTTACGCAATAGAAAAAACAGAGTAACTCCTGAAGGCGACATCACCGAGAAGGATCGAAGCGTCGGGATTTTCCTGAGCGAAGATTGGCCATCTTGACAGAAAAAGGAGAGAGCACTGATGAGGTACCTGGAAAAAAAATGCCAACAGAGAGCCGCCCAAAAAACTAGGAAGCCACAAGGCAATTTCGAAATGCAGCTAAATAGCTCAAAAGAGAGGCCAAAATTTAAGATTTCGGAATATCAACCGACAATAAATGAAGAAAAAACCTTTGAATGACCTTTGAGTGACAGCAACTGATAAAACCTCTACGTTTAGTCGACAGATCAACATCCATCACAGAACATCCATCTGAAAAAGAAAGTTCTATTAATTACTTGGCATGCGGCAAGATTAAAATGATCATTAAGAACTAAACCGGATTAGTTCAAACTACTTAGTGGCCTAACCAATTGAAAGCCAAAAGAAATAAGCAAAGATACAAGGAAGATATAATAAACCAACTAGGTGTCAAAAGCACCGAGCAGGCAACAAGCATATGGACCACATAGCCAATTATAACAGGACTCCATATCAGAAAACCTATTAACAGATGAACATACCAATTCTTAAACATTACTAACCACGGCCAGAAACGCTTTAGCAAATAGAAAAAGAATTTCCAAACATGATCTGAATCATATAAACAGCAAAGTGGTTGCACATATACCCCTTTTGAGGTAAATTGCCATCCCAGCTTTACCAAAGTTAGCATTTACGAACATAAGAACTTCTAAATTCTACCGATAAACAAGAAATTCATAATAGAAAATGATTACCAATCCAATTCTCCAGACCAGCTTCCAATTTAAACCTTTAAAAAGATAACTTTGATTAGCAGGAACAGACAAAACAAGAGAACAATTAATCCCTCTGCAACCACCAAAACTATATATTAAAGCTGTTGGACCAAAAAAAAATATAAATCTGAAATAAATCCCATAGTAATAACATAAAATTTATTACACCAAAGCAAAATATCCTCTGAACCAGTTAGGATAGTATTACCGTTAACATTACCCATCCAATGGATCATCCAATGGATCATCCAAAGAACCAACCAAGGAATCAATTAAACTTTAATGGCTTCAGCAACAAAAAAAATAGTCCAGAATAAATAATACAAAGAAGAATTGAAGCCCAACATCTAAACAATCCTAGAAACATAAATCCTTCTAGAACTCTTTTTGTCCAGATAAAAGATAAATAAAGAGCCACTCTGTTTAAAAGAAAATAAGGCCTTCAACCTCAAAGAACATAAGTTATATTCATTTGAATCCTCAAAAAAAGGATCTGAGTTTTAGAATCAAAAAAATCAGATGACATAGCCAATTTCATATAATTCTCAATATAAAAAATAGATCAGATACCAGAAATGAATTTATTTTTCCATATTATAAAGTTCCTGGCAAACTAGATTTGCTAAATAATTTGAAAAGCACGAGTAAAACCAAACTTTCTCGTAGCCTTCTTCCAATGCAACAAAACCTCACTAATAGAACACGAAGTGTAATTCAGATTCAGTTGCCAAAACTAATTAAAATGAGCCTAGATTTTAGAAGCATAAGGGCATAAAAAAAATAGATGGTTAATAGAATCTTCTTTAATACATAAAACACATTAAGAGGCCAACTGCACACTTCTACTTTTTCATCACTCTCCAAATAAAAAAATGATATAGCTATGGTAGGAGGTTTAAACCATAGAAGGGAGATATGAGGAGTAGGAGAGAGCAGAGCCTTTCTTGCAATTTTCAAACAAGGTTTCTTGATATTAGACATAGAAATTATCATAACATCTTCACCATAAACAATAGGGATACTACAAATATTCATAATAGTATTTTTGTCATACAACATTGTACTTAACTTATGCACATCCCACTTATAGTCCGACCAGAAATTAAGAACATTCACATCAAAAACACTTAAAACACTTATATTTATATATAAATATATATATATATATATATGAATACATATATATATATAAAAAATGTGAGAAGTTTCGGGAGGGGAGTCGGGGTGTGCGAAGCATGCGCCTAGGGTTTTTGTTGGCGCACCGTCGGGGTCGCCGTTGGGGGTGGGATTGTTCGTGAAGGACTCCCCCGCCCCTCCCGGGTGATCCGGCTCCGGTGCAACCAGGAACCCCAAGCTTTCCCATTCTCCATGTTCCCTGTCACGAGAGGGGTGGTTTCTCAATTTTGGGAGTTTGTGTTAAAGGGTGGATAGCTATAGACAAACTAGATCTGTTACTGAATAAGTTTTGTAAAGGGGGATTTTGGATCCAAAGTTTACCAAGAAATTCGTTTTCAGTTTCCCTGGTTCTTTTTGACAACTTTGTAGATCTTCTGTCAAGGAGATTCTTATTTTTGAGCAGAGGTACTCTTAAGCCTTATGCGGATACGTCGCAGCAGTTGGATGAGGGACTTCTTTCTGAACCCCACTGGATTTCCTTTCCCTATCTGCGTCTGAAACTAAACAACCCGCACCATTTGTGGGCGTTGGCTAGTCTTGTTGGGACTCGATCACCATTGATAAAGAGTCAAGGTTCTGGCATGCTCCAAAAGCTAGAGTGTTAGTGGACCTGAACATCTCTAGGAGATGTCCAAGGGAGATTTTTATTTCTGGGAATATTTTCAATCATTTTCAAAAGGTCATGGTGGAACAGGAGTATGTAAAATGTACCAGTTGCGATAGATGAGGCCATGTTGTGGAGGAGTGTCGAGCTAAGAAAAAAAATCCCAATTTCCAATGGAGACCGAAGCCCTCGCCTGCTGCCCAAGTAGAGGTTGAGTCCCCCTCTCTTGCTTTGGCTCTAGTGTCGTTTGTTCCCCCGGTGAGGGGATCTCTGCTTCCTGTTGTTGGGGGGGCTAATTTCCCCGGTGAGGTAGATAGTCTTTTTTCGATGTCCCAGCCTAATCTGGTGGATGTGATTTTGGAGGCGATTCAAGTCAAGGAAGAGGAGTTGTTGATGCTGGAGGATAGTAAACCAGGTATACTCCTGGTTGAGCCGGGGGAGTGCGTCACGCCAAATAAGAAGAAGAGTTCCCGCATGTCTAAGGCGGAAATGGTTCTTCTAAGAGCCAGTACCAGAAAATCAAATTGTATACATTTATGTTGAATTCATCATTCTTGTTTTGGAACATTCGTGGTATTGCAAACAAGGTGAGTAGGGCTAGGGTAGTCTCACTATGTCGGAGTAATAAGGTCATGTTCTTAGCAATTCTAGAACCACTTATTCACAGTCAATCGATTGGGCTGTATGCAAAGAGGTTGGATTTTTCTCAATTTTTCGCAAATAAAAATAGTAAGATTTGATTGTTCTGGAAGGATTCGGTGGTTTTTGAGGTGGTGCTGGATGAAGACCAGGGGTTAATGGTTTGGTTACTTGGAAAAACCTCAGTTGGAAACTATCGGCAGTATATGCTAGCTGTTCTTATCAAGTACGTAGAGGTTTGTGGAAATCTTTGGAAGCTTGGTGCTTGCATGATGATTCTCCTTGTCTAGTGGGTGGGGATTTTAACGTGGTCAGATGCCCCACTGAGCATCTTGGTTGTGGTCGAGGTTACTCGGGAGCTATGCATGATTTTAATTCTTCAATTTCTAACTCAGGCCTGGTTGAGGTGGATTTTTCGGGTTCCAGGTATACCTGGTGTAACAATTCAAAAGTCTAGCGTCTGGACAGATTCTTAGCCAATCCAAGTTTTCTTAGTTTGTTCAACCCTCTCTTGGTGCTCCATCTTAACAGGTTGGGGTCGGACCATTCTCCTCTCCTCCTTCCTCTAAATCCGGTCCCCTCCTCCCCGGTTAGGAGTTTGTTTCATTTCCAAAACATGTGGACTCATCACCCGGAGTTATTTGAGTTGGTGAAAGCTAATTGGATGGCACCGGTTCAAGTGAAAGGAAGTGCCATGTCTATTCTTTACATGAAGTTAAAGAGGCTAAAATCCTGTCTAAGGAGCTGGAATAAGGATCGTTTTGGCAATATATTCGATAACGTAAAGTTAGCAGAAAACGAGGTGACAAGGTTGGAGGCTCTTGGGGATGAGGGTGGTTTGGGGCCTGACTCGGTTGAGTTGAGAAAATCCAATAGTAAGCTAGAGGCAGTACTATTAATGGAATAGGATTTCTGGATTCAAATGGCAGCCCTAAAGCGTTTCAAAGAAGGTGAAAAGAATATGAAATTCTTCCACTCGTGGACAAAAATTAAGCATGCGTCTAACAACTTTAACCATTTGCGTGATAGTGAGGGTAATAGGCTCCCTAAGGAAGCTCCGGGGGACTCGGCGGTCAAGTTCTTTGCTGAGCTTTGGAGGACTGAAGGTTGTTCCATAGGGGAAATTAGAAGTGATTTCTCATTCCCTCTGGTTTCAGATGCAGAAAATGCCTCTCTTCTTAGCCCGCCTGTTTTTGCTTAAGTAAAAAAGGTGGTCTTGAATCTTGATCAGGATACGGCGGCGGGTCCTGATGGTTTTTTGCCCTGTTTCTTTCAGGTTTGTTGGCAGGTGATTAAAGGTGAGGTCTTTGAGGCAGTGTTGGATTTCTTTGTTGCAGATTACTTACCAAAGTTTGTCACTGACACTTTTATTGCTTTAATCCCTAAAAATTCCCATCCCTCTTCGTGGTCTGAGTTCCGTCCAATTAGTTTGTGCAATGTATTTAACAAAATTGCTTCAAAAGTGATGTCAAATAGGTTAAGTCTTCTTCTTCCCAACCTTATTTCCTCTTCTCAGAGTGCGTCTGTGCTAGGTAGATTGATCACAGATAACTTTCTTCTAGCTAAAGAGTTAATCCAAGACCTTTATAAGAGATGCCACGGGGGTAATGCTATTATCAAGCTTGACATAATGAAAGCTTATGATAGAGTGGAATGACGATTCCTTTTAGCCATCCTGAGGAAGTTTGGTTTAACGAATCTCGTTATCCAATTTGTGTACCAAGCCATTTCCAATATTGGTTTCTCAGTGTTATTAAACGGGGAAAGCAGAGCCTTTTTCCCTTCGTCTCGGGGCTTAAGGCAAGGTGATCCCCTCTCTCCGGCGCTCTTTATTCTTGTTAATGAGTATTTTTCCAGGCTCCTTGTCAGTGATTTCTCTTTGCGGAAGGGGATTGCCTATCACAACTCAGGTAAGATGGTGATCTCGTATTTATCCTTTGCAGACGATACTCTTATTTTTTGCGGAGCCACAAAACAAGCTTTTAGATTAGTGCTGAAAATCCTGGAGCATATGGAATTGGTATCGAGTATGAAAGTGAATCGCAGCAAATCCAATGTTGTGTTTGGGAAGTGGGTGGTCCAAGGCAAGGCCCAAGATTTGATTAGTCTTTCGGGACTATCTAAGTCTTTTCTTCCCCTCTGCTATCTGGGGCTTCCTCTGTCAAAAGGGTTGGTGAGACCGGTAGCATTTGACTCTATCATCCAAAGTATCTCCTTGAAAATAAATGGCTAAGTGTCTTTCATTTGGAGGGTGGTTCGTACTCCTTCAATCGGTCTTAAATGTTATTCCAAACTTTTTTTTGGCGGTGTTAAGACCACTGGTTGCGTTCATTAGTCGTTTTAATGTTCTATGTAACAGCTTTCTTTGGGGAGATTATGCTGGCAGGAAAGCCATTAGGTGGTGCAGCTGGAAATCGTTGGCGATCCCAAAGGCCTTGGGTGGGTTGGGTTTCTGTCCTTTGAAAAGAATTCATGTAGCTTTTTGTGTCAAACTTTGGTAGAGGTTAAGGTGTAGGGAGGGCCTTTAGGCTGTTTTCATGCACAATAAGTATGGGTCCAAGTGTTATATTTCAGTTAGAGGTGCTCTTCAAAATTATTCAATTGTGTGGCGGAATCTTATGAGAATCAGGAGCGAGGCGGAAGGGTGTATTTCTTGGGCCATTGGGGATGGTGCCTGCTCCTTCTGGTATGATAAGTGGTTTATGGAGGCTCCCCTCTATACCCTCATCCCAGTGGTGGGTTTGGCTATCATTTTGGTGGCCAAGTTTTGGTCGAAGGGTCCCCTCTATACCCTCATCCCGGTGGTGGGTTTGGCTCTCATTTCGGTGGCCGAGTTGTGGTCGAAGGGTCAGCGGGACTTATCAAAGATTGCGGAAGTGGTTCTGGTGCTAGATGTGGTGAATCTGGTCTGTAATACACTAGTTTTGGGTGGGGTGGACTCTTTGAGAGTCGTGGTTGGTATAGAGTCTAAGCCAAAGTTGAAACTAGCGAAGCAGGTACTAGAGATGCTCTCCCCAGTCGTGCCTGGTTGGTTTTGCTTGCCTACGGTTGCTCTTTCTTTTTTCGTTTGGAGAATTTTTAAGATGTTTATGTCAACTGATGACATCCTTAAGGAGAGGGGGGTGTCGTTAGCTTCTAAGTGTGTGTTTTGTCAGAATGAAGAGTCATTGGTTCATCTGTTTTTGAATTGTCAGTTAGCGAGGGACCTCTGGTCCTGTTATGATATCCTGAACTTAATTTCTTCACACTCTCGTTCGTCCATTCCATCTCTTTTTCTTTGGTGTTTCAATCACATTGGTAAGTGGGGCTTCACTCTGGCGTGCCAAGTGTGCTGGCAAATTTGGTCTACGAGGACCAAGGTGAAGTGGGGGAAGAAGTTGTTGCCCAGTCGCTTGTTAAAGGTATATATTGATAGCTATATGGAGATGACGAGGCTTTCTAGCGGGGGTGAAGGCGTATCGGGTGTCCACCCGGTATCCAAAGAACTCTCACATTGGTGGTATCCGAAGTCACTTCTTGTTTTGAGACTGTGTTTATCTCCTTCGGGAGAGGTGTTCATTAGCAGGGTTGGCTGGAAGTGGTGGGGGCAAGCAAAGCTTATGGAGTGGTGGTGGCCCTGTTCGGTTGGATCGGGGCTTAAAATCTGGATGATTCCCTGGTTAATGCGATGGGCTCTGTCTCATTGGGGGCAGGCAAGTTTTAATCTTTGCTTGATAGGATCTTGCAGTGTTACTCAATGGTGCAAGAATTTGCTGCTCTTAAATTATGCCTCACTAGTTTGTTTCTTTTTGAGTTGGTTGGAGTTTTTTAATTTCACGCTTTGGTGGTATTGTGAGTAATGGGATTCTGGCTGTGTGTTCGGATTTTAGAAGCTTCCACGCTTCTGTCTCTCTGGTTACGCTACTCCGTGGCGTAATTCCAAGTCTTTTAGTTGGATGCCTGCTATCAATGTGATAGCTGTCTTTTCGGTCGGTGCTGGCGAAGCTCTTGATTGCTGTGATGAGTTGCCTCATTGCCAGTGCTGCATGTCCTTTTTATGGGCTCGGGTTGCGGAGGGATAAGCAGGCTGGTAGTATGTCTCTGCCCCTGTCATCCCCATCGCGCCCCTGCTCTGGCCCCTGTTTGTTCAAGTTCAACTTGGTTGTGGAATGTTGCTTCCTTCCCCGCCCTGCTTCGAGTGGCTTTTTTTGCAATCCTGCTCTCTTCTTCTTCTTCAGGAAACTTCGGCTGGCGGGGCCAATCTTCTGTCTGGCAAAGACCCTGTGGGAGTTCATTGTTGCGTGCGGCCGTTCGCAACTAGCGGTTCTTTTCTTTGGGTTGCATGAGGTCTTTTGGCTCGGAGCTATCATGTTTTTCAAAGTTTGTGAAGCGCTGGAATGGTTGTCGGTGTCGTCGACCTGGTCGGACAGGTCGTCGGAGCGCCTGCGGTTTCTTGCGTTCAGTCTGTGGTTCCTGTTTTTGCTGCTCACGGTGTTCATAGAGGTATTATTTCCCCTTTTCTGAGGTGCGGGCAGACAAGGCAAGCCGATCGTGGTGTTTGGAATGTGGAGGTTTTGATTTGCTTTGTCTTGGGTTGGATATTTTGAGGGAGTTGTATTTTGTAATTTTTGGATTTGTTTTTTTGGTGCTTTTTGGGGTACAGGAGGGCAGGAATGTGGCCCGACCGTACTCTTTTTGTAATATTTGATGTTCGATAGAATGTAAAGTTTGCTTAAATATATATATATATATATATATATATAGTATCTGTATAAGTATATGAGTGCAAGTATATTGACATATACTAATAAATCTACATATAGATATATATAAATTGTGTAACTACATAAAATGTATGTACACACACATATATACATACATGCTCACAACTGTATATGTGTATGTGTGTGTGTATGTTTGAGTGCGTGTATACATATATATATATACGGTCATGAGTATGCATATATATACTCAACACACACACACACTCATATCCACACACACACAAGTCTCTAATGTATATCTTATATATACATATATATACACAAGTCTCAAATGTATATATGCGGTTATGAGTATGTATATATGTACTAATCGCCACACACACTTATATCTACACAAACACACAAGTCTCTAATATATATCATATATATATATATATATATATATGTGTGTGTGTGTGTGTGTGTGTGTGTGTATGTATGTGTGTGTGTTGAGTACATGTATACATATAAGCTTTGTATAGTGTATATGAATGTATATTGTGTATATATGTATATATATATACACACATAATATAAACACCCACACACACTAACTCTTATAACTTATCTTTATGTACATATATAAAATACTTAAGGTATATATATATATATATATATATATAAATATATAGACACACACACACACATACAGAGATAAGTATATATATATATATATATATATATATATATATATACTTAACACATAACCCACACACACACAAACACTCAAATATACTTATCCTTATGTGAGTGTGTGTTTATGTGCGTTGAGTGTGTGTGTGTGTGTGTGTGTGTATATATATATAGTCTCTGTGTGAGTGTATGTATATTGATGTTGTAGCCCACTAGGGTGTGTGTGTACTTTGATGAATCCAAAAATTATATCTCAAATAAAAGAAAATTTCATTCATTTCTCTTAATAATACTGCTCCTGTAAACTAATTTTTATTTATCTTTTCAGGAAAATTGCCTACCCAACTCATTCTGAACAATAAGGACAAATCTCAAATTTTTCTATGGGAGAACCGCTGCCGCGCGCTGCAGCGGCGCTCTCTGCAAATTGCGGGCGCGATCGCGTGCTACAGCGGTGAGCTTTGCGACGAGCTGGCGCCACAGCACGCTGCAACGACGCACTATGCAAAACACTGGTGCGATCGGGCGCTGCATTGGGACAGTTTGCAAATGTGGGCGCTACAGCGCGCTGCAACGGACAAATTTACAAACTGCTGGCGCGACCGCGCGCTACAGCACGCTGTAGAGACCCTTCACTTATCTAACTTGATCGCCCCAGCGCGCCGCAGTGGGCTTTTTTGCAAAATCGTCTGTGATATCATTTTCTTATCTGGCAGAAGCATTAATTGCTGTAGGGACAAGACACCCAACCAGCCTCTTGTCTTCAGCCTTCATTCCTCCTGCTGCAGCTCCGTTTTTAAATGGAAAATGGTCTCTTTGATGTGATGAGAAGGATAAAACAATGGAAAAAATATTGGCCACCTCACCCATCAATTAGAATTTGCCATCATTATTCTAGAATTTTAATGGCAAAAGCAGATTTTGAAATGGGATGATGAAGAAGCAGCCCTCCTATATAAATACCACCCCTCTTGACTAGAGAAGAATTCCAAAATTTTCTCACTTCACCTAAGAAAAGAGAGGGTTGCATAGAAGAAGAGAAGAACCCCCCAAGGGTGAAAGAGCTCATCTTGCTAAGGCGAAGGAGGAGAAAGCAGCACTAGTGACCTAAGAGAAGACTTCAAGCAAGGAGAGGAAGAGTCCGAAGAACTTCCCAAAGGAATGTTCCTAGTATTTTCTAAACTCTTGTGTTGTAATTTTTTTTCTTATTTGATCATGAAATAGTCTTTATCCATGCATGTGTTCTTTTTAATCTTTTTTGTAATTGAGGCTAAACCTCCCTTGGGGAGGGTTGGGGAAATACCACATGTGATGATAGTTACTATAAATATATATGAAATTTTCCTCAAATATTAATAAAAATTGTAAACTTAATACCTTGCTAAAGAAATATACAATATTATTATGGACTTGAATGTGGACCAAAGGATAAGGACTATTGAATTCAAGAACTAAAATATCTTGTGCTCCATAGCTCACCTTGGTTTAGATACTAGAATTATGGGGGCATGAGAGCTTAGAACTATGTGAGAAAGTTCTTGAGCTTCGTGCACCTTAATCTGAGATCAACTAATGAGTTGATGCGTGTGATGTCAAGACCCACTCATTGAGCTCTGTTGCTCAGCATACTTAAGGGAAGGGAATGGAATAATTGTGTGCTCATGAACGAGGTGCATAGTCATTGAGCCCAATGAAATCAATCCCGCATCTCAACTATGTGTGATGCGTGTGATGCTCTGAGTGGAATCGATGCTTATAAGATATTAAAAATTAACAACCCTCATCTCCATGATCAAGAGATGAGATAAGAACTATAAACCTAAAATTTTATAAGAATCTTTGTGCTGAATTAGAACTGACTGTGTGTTCATTTCATGCACAAGATTTAAACTTGTAAATCTTCAAGATAAAACTCAAAGAAAGACAATGTGCACTTGATTAAAGATCTAAGTAAATGAAAGATAAATGCTTGACGAATCACCATACATATTGTTTATCATGTAATGTGGGAGAAACCCAACTCTCCTCTTCCTTTTATTTGACTTAATTTCTACTAAGAGGTTGTCGTGCTTGTTCAGGAACTAACTTAAACAAAACACCCATAGCTTAAACATTAGTGATAATAGATATACCTTAGTAACAAAACATCTAATTCTCAGTGGTTCGATAAATCCCAGAAATTCAAACTTTCCACTTACTACTTCAGACCACGTACACTTGCGTGAAAGCGCAGACGTATTCTAGGTCTGTCAAGTTTTTGGCACCGTTGCCGTGGAATTGAAAATTATTTTGTATTAATGATAATCTATAAGTAACTAGTGATTTAAGCATTTTTCTGCATATACTTTTAATTTTTGATTTTTGTAATTATAGGTACTAATAGTCTACTTTTTTGCTTTCTTTTCTTATTGCTGAATCTTTGAACTTTATTGCTATATCTGTTCTTGATAGCTTAATTGTTGTTGTGTATGAATAGAAGAGTTTGCATGAATTATCATTTTGATCCTGAAATTGAGAAAACCTACTTGCAAGCTAGGAGAAAACAATAACTTTTTTCTAAGACAACAAGCCATTTTGGAAAATTATAATAAAAATTGTGGAGAGCCATTAGAAGAACTTAGGGGAATAGCACTGAGAGACTATGCACTACCCACTATTAAGGGAATCTCCCATGTAATTGTAAGGCATAATATAGAAGCCAATAACTTTGAGATCAATCCTTCCACTCTGAGTATAGTTCAAAATAACCAATTTGGCAGATTGGCCACTGAAGATCCAAATTCACATATTTCAACATTCCTTGAAATATGTGACACCTTCAGATTTAACGGTGTCTCTAAAGACACGATTAAATTAAGGCTCTTCCATCTTCTTTACGAGATAGAGCCAAGAGTTGGCTCAGCTCTCTTCTAAGTGATTCTATTCAGGCATGGGACAATTTGGCTAAGAAATTCTTAGCCAGTATTTCCCTCTGGCTAAAATTGCTCGGCTGAGAATTGAGATAACTAACTTTACTCAGTTGGAAGGTGAGACACTATATGATGGATGGGACCGATTTAAGGAATGTCTAAGGCATTGCCCACGTCATGGGTTTCCCTTGTGGATGCAAGTTCAAACCTCTTACAATTGTTTGAACGTTCTTACAAGGACACTCATTGATGCAGCCGTGAGCAGCTCTATTAGTAGTAAAACTCAAGAGGAGGCTTATGATCTCTTAGAAGAAATGGCTAACAATGCATACCAATGGTCTTTGAAAAGTCTTTAAAAATAATCTATGAATGTGAACGAATCCAATCAAATAACGGCTTTACAACAAAAAATCCATGCCCTGAATGAGAAAATTGAGAGAATGAATGTTAACGCTATTCCTGAAATATAATGTGAGTTGTGTGGAGGGAGACACAATAGTGAGAGCTACAATTTGAACAACTCCTTCATACAAACGAATATCGAACAAGTGAATTACTTAAGAAACAACAACATAATTAACAACCCTTACTCCAATACCTATAATTTAGGGTGGAAAAACCACCCTAATTTTTTGTGGAGTAATAATAATAATTACAATGGAAATTAATATGGGGGGAGTTCATCAAACTAGTAGGGAGTAAATAATGGAAATGATCATAACAATCACCACCCAAATTTAGAAGGAGCTTTCAACTCCTTTAAGGCTGAAACCATCCAATTCATGCACCGCACCAATGCCACAATCACCCGCCATGATGCCTCTATCTAGAGGATAGAAGCATCCCTTAGGAACATAGAGACCCAACTGGGGTAGATCTCCAAGCAGCTAACCATTCGGTAGTAAGGAGCTCTACCCAGTTCCACTGAAGTGAACCCAAGGGAGCTGGTTAGTGTGATTCATTTTGAAGAGGTATATGGGGGAATTAATATTAATAAAATGAGTGCCATAGAAGAAGAGCTAGAGGCTCGGGAAGGAGTAAGGGGCACAGAATGTGAAAAGCTCATGGGTCCGAAATGTGAAGATCCCGAAAGGTTGAGTATTCCGTGCATAATTAGAAATAAAGTATTTTTAGATCCCTTATGTGATCTTGGTGCTTCAATCAATGTTATGCCCAACCACATTTATGAACATCTGAAGGTAGGAGGGATGGAATGCAGTTCCACGATTCTAAAATTTGCAAATCTAGAATCCCTTACCCCTCTAGGTATCATTAAAAATGTTGCAGTTGAATTGGGGAGTATCATTGTTACAATTGATTTTGTGGTATGCAAGTGGGATAGATGGAACAAGAACTCCACAATTATTTTTGGGTGACCTTTTCTTATGAGCACAAAAGCTATTATTGATGTAGGCCACAGGGTGATGAGTATAAAAAATCAAGGAAAATCTGAGTTAATCGATCTTAAACCTACCTTCTTTAAACAAAGAGAGATGGAAGAAGAGGTGAGGAAGAAAATGAGAGAAGAAAGAATTTGGATGGATAATGTTCTTGAAAATCTTATGTTAGAAGAAAGAAATTCAGATAATAGCTCAAGTCCTTCTTCGGAGAAGGGGAGTAAGGAAGGAGTGAGAAGAAGAAAAATAAGAAGGGTTAAAAGAAAGAACAAGACTCCCCTTAAGTTAGAACTTGAAAGAGATGATTCGATGAAGGAAGATAAAGAGGGCGAGGGTTCAAGCCACCTTGAGGGTTGTGCTCACTCTAGCACCTTAAGGTCATGGAAGGAGAAACCTTCGGATTCGATTATTTGAATGTTAGCGAGTCTAGCTAAAGACGTTAAATTAAGCATTTCTTGGGAATAAAATAATAATAATAATAAAAATTTTGTGAAGCAGCTTTAGTGGAAATTTCCATGACAGCGCGCCACAACGAAGATCCCATGACATTGCACTGTAGCGAAAAATTTGCTATAGCGCACTGTAGTGGAAATTCTGCTATAGCACACTGCAGCGGTCTGCTCCAGCTGTAGAAAATTTCTTGATCACCTTAGATTCACTGTAGTCAAAAGGTTATGATATTTGGGTTTCCCATGCAGTCAAAAAGGTGGGCTGAAAAAGTTGCCCCCCCCCCCCCTTCATATTGATCATCATATTTATGACATGGGGAAGCCCATTAACCATAACTCTCTTCCTTTTGAATGCCTTGGCTATTTAAGGTGAGGCAAGGGGAGGGGTGATCCTTGTACCTTCAAAAATTTCTTACTTCTTCACAAACTTTTTCTCTCCTCTAATTTCTTCATCATGTCTTCCAACAAAAAGTTGATTCCAAGGAGGGAGGCAAAGCTTCTTCATCGGTTCTTTTCAACTACTTCTCAGTGGAAGTTGATCCCAGAGAAAAGCTTCAGCCATTACTATCCAGTGCCGGTGGAGCAAGTCAACCCTCGGGGATGGAGGGTGATGGTGATGAAGAAATCCCCCACTTAACCGACCATCGTCCAAGAGGTGTACGCCAATGCGATTAATGTGGTCGGACAGAAGAACTTTTGTAGAGGTAAGGGAGTCACCTTTGGGATTGCTCAAATTGAGCAATTCTATGGGATTGAGGAGGTAAGTTCCTACTCTTACCTTGAACTCTTGGAGTCTCGCTTCGACCTCCTTGATCTCATTGCGGAACTCGTCCATGAAAATACCGACTGGGAGGGAGGACAAGACAACATTCCTCGTTCTAAATTAACGGATACGAGTAGTGTATAGCTGGTTTTCATTTCCAGCTATGTTATGACTACGAGTCACTTGACTGAAGTGACCCATGCCAGAGCACTCCTCTTGTGCTCATTGGTTAGGCCAGGCGAGATCTGCATCTCGAGTAATATGTTTGAGCAGCTCTGGAAGGCTCTCAAGGGACCATGTGCTGCATTGGCCTTCGATTCTTTGATATCATGGATTTGCGAGGCCCAATGGGTCAAAATCCTCTCCTCCGACTTCGTCGTTTCCCCGGCACTGCCCTTGCACCTTCAAATCTGAATGCCCGGACTAGCGAACGGAAGCTGCCCAAGAAAAGGAGGGGCGAGAAAGGGGAAACGTTCACACCGTCCGATCCAAATCTCACAAATGAGCTGTTGCTACGGCTCCATATGCAACTAGCTGATCTTAGCAGGGCCTTGGCCACCGACACGCGGTTCTTTAAAAAGGAGCTCATCCAGCAATGCGAGTTTCAATCCGATTTTCATGAAGCCCTTGGACTAATATTTGAGGACTGGAGCTTGCAAGGAGGACCGGACCCCTCCGTGTTGCCACGACCACCTGTCGGTGCCCCTATTCTGGACATGTGCTACCCTTGCGACTCTGCCTATAACATGAGAAAAGAGGAGGAGGAGGAAGACCAACAATAATCAGGTTGTATTTTTCCTTATTTGTTTTTTGTATTTTTTTTCTTGTGTGTTGTATTTTGAGGACTTAATTTATAAATTCTCATATTCCCAAACTGTTTCTAGCATTTAAAAATGACAAAATTTTCTGAGTTTTTCAAGAAATGCGAGTCACAAAAATACCAATAAAGAAATGATATGAAGTAAAAGTGTGTTTAACAAAAAATGATCAAATATATGGACAACATTAAAACTTTTAATTAAGGAATGAATTAAGGATAATCTAATCTCCAGAAATTTAAACCAATACTAAGAATTAAGTGTGGGGGAATGCATTGGATTAATTACTAGAGATTATGGTAAGTACTCTAAAAGAGTGTGCTAGGCTCTAGTAGAACTTCATGATCACAAAGATGTGAATTATGGATGAAGAAAAATATCTCTCCCTAAGAATAAAAAGAGAAAAACATAAAAATATAGATGATGAAAAATATCTCTCTCAAATGAAAGAAATGAAAAAGAATAATAAAAAATATCTCTCCTTTAATCTTATCATCTTTGTGATTTATAAGAAAGATCACATATGGCATAAAACTCTTAAGTATTTCACTTATTAATCTTGCTTCATATCCAAAAATTAGAAAATATAACACCAAATAATTTTAGTCATTTCAGTTAAGCACATACTTTGAATTACTCATCAAAATCTAATTGATGTCTTTTATTGACTTTCATACCTTAAAAAAAAACAAAAAAATATAATTATGAACTTACTTGAGGACGAGCAAAAATTTAAGTGTGGGGGTGTGATAAATCCATAAATTATATCTCAAATAAAAGATTATTTCATTCATTTCTCCTAATAAAATTGTTCCTGTAAACTAATTTTTGTTTATCCATTCAGGAAAATTGCCTACCCAATGCATTCTGAGAAATATGGACAAATCTCAAATTTTTTTATGGGAGAACCGCTGCCACCCGCTGCAGCGGCCATTTTGTGAAACCAGACGCCACAGCGGCGCTCTCTGTGAATTGCGGGCGCGATCGCGTGCTACAGTGGTGAGCTTTGCGAGGAGCTGGCGCCACAGCACGTTGCAGCAGTGCACTATGCGAAATGCTGGCACAATTGCACACTGCAGCAGGACAGTTTGTAAACGCGGATGCTACAGCGCGCTACAGCGGGCAAACTTACAAACTGCTGGCGCGACCACACGCTACAGCGCGCTGTAGCGACCCTTCACTTATCAAACCTGATCGCCTCATCGTGCCGCAGCGGCCTTTTTGCAAAATCATCCGCGTCAGCGCGCTACGGCGGCTCGCCATTTTCTTGTCTAGCAGAAGCATTAATTGCGACAGGGACAAGATACCTAACCAGCCTCTTGTCTCCAGCCATCATTCCTCCTGCTCCAACTCTATTTTTAAATGGAAAATGGTCTCTTTGATGTGATGAGAAGGATAAAACAATGGAAAATATTGGTCACCTCACCTATCAATTAGAATTAGCCATCATTACTCCAGAATTTTCAATGGAAAAAGCAAATTTTGAAATGGGATGATGAAGAAGCAGCACTCCTCCAT
>JACERR010000048.1:112500-125000 GCA_016760335.1 Gastrodia elata | reverse complement strand
TTTGACTTATTTCCTACTATTATGGTTATCGTGCTTGTTCTGGAACCAACTTAAACAAGACATTGATAGTTTAAATATTAGTGATAATATACACACCTTAGTAACAAAATATCCAATTCTCTGTGGTTCGATAAATCTCAAAAACTCAAACTTTCTACTTATTACTTCAGACCACGTACACTTGCATGAAAGCTGAGACGCATATTTTAGGTCTGTCAAGTTTTTGGCACCATTGCCGGGGAGTTGGAAACTATTTCGTATTCAGGATAATTTATAAGTAACTAGTGATTTAAGCATTTTTCTGCATATACTTTTAATTTTTAATTTTTGTTATAGGTACTAACAATATACTCTTCTACTTTTTTTTCTTATTACTGAATCTTTGAACAAATAGCCTAATTGTTATTGTATATGAGTAGAAGAGTTTGCACAGATTACCTTTTCGACCCTGAAATTGAGAGAACAAAATATTCTGTTAAGCCAACAAGCCATTATGGAGAATAATAATGAAAATCTTGGAGAGCCATTAAGAGAGCCATTAAGAGTGCCTAGGGGGAGAGCACTAAGAGATTATGCACTTCCTACTGTTAAGGGAATCCCCTATGTAATTGTAAGGCCTAATATAGAAGCCAATAACTTTGAGATCAAACCTTCCACTCTAAGTATGGTTTAGAATAACCAGTTTGGGGGATTAGCCATTGAAGATCCAAATTCACATATTTTAACTTTCCTTAAAATATGTGACACCTTCAGATTTAACGACGTCTCTGAAGACGCGGTTAAATTAAGGCTTTTTTCATTTTCTTTACGAGATAGAGCCAAGATTTGGCTCATCTCTCTTTCAAGTGATTCGATTCAAACATGGGATGATTTGGCTAAGAAATTCTTAGCCAAATATTTCCCTCCAGCAAAAACTGCTTGGTTGAGAATTGAGATAACCAACTTTACTCAGTTGGAAGGTGAGGCACTCTATGATGGATGGGACCAATTTAAGGAATGCCTAAGGCATTGCCCTCATCATGGGTTTCCCTTGTGGATGCAAGTACAAACATTTTACAATGGTTTGAATGCTCTTACAAGAACACTCATTGATGTTGCCACCGATGGTTCTATTAGTAGTAAAACCCAAGTTGAGGCTTACGACCTCTTGGAAGAAATGGCAAACAATGCCTACCAATGGCCTCTCCATAGGAATGATCACCATAATAAAAATGAATGTAACTCACTCGGAAATTCACAACAAATCCTTGAGCTCCAAAAACAGATCTCTCAACTCACTAAGAAACTAGAATGTGGGTATGTAAATTCTTGTCAGGAGGAAGATGGTGAGTTAATAAATGTCAATGTAATTATGAATTATGGAAGGAATAGAGAGAGATTGGAAAACTTGCTTATCGAATTTAGAACCTCCACAACCAAATTCTTGAATAAAACTGATGCCACCTTAAATAGGCACGAACACACTATTTTAAGGTAAGAAGAGTCAGTAAAAAGAATATAACAAAAACTAAAAGAAATCATAAAACAGTTAGAGCAACCTTTATTAGTGGGAGTCATTGGTAAGTATGAAGAGGGGCAGGGAACACAATAACCCTAAGAAGTGGAAAATTTACCAGACCAGTTGTGAGAAAGGGAAATCATGAAAACATAGAAATAACGAGAGAGGAAAAGGGGGAGGAAGAAGAAACAATCAGAAAAGAGAGGAATGATGTAAGGGATTTAGAAAAAGAAGAATCGAGAGATCAACTTAAGGAAATTCCTCATATACCTTATCCTCAGCATATGGCTAGGGAGAAACTTGATGTCCTATACCACAAATTCCTAGAAACGTTTAAAACTCTTCATATAATTATCCCTTTTGCAGAAGCTCTTGAACAAATGCCATGCCAACTTTATGAAGTATATCCTCTCCAAAAAAAGAAAAATTGATGAAAAAGAAACTATGGCATTGACAAAAGAGTGTAGTGCAATCCTTCAGAGGAAGATACCCATCAAAAAGAAGGATCTATGAAGTTTCACTATCCCTTGCACTATTGGAAACCAATCTTTCCAAAAAAACCCTTTGTGATCTAGGTGCGTCCATAAATTTGATGCCATTTTACATATTCAAAAAGTTAGAAATTGATCACTTAAAACCCACCTATGTTCTCCTCCAATTCATCGATAGATTAGTCAAATCCCCTTTATGAATTGGGGAAAATGTGCTTGTAAAGGTTGACAAGTTCATCTTCCCTGCTGATTTTATAATTTTGTATATCGAAGATGAAAATTAAGAAATTCTTATTATTCTAGGCAGACCTTTCTTGGCCTTTGAAAGAACTTTGATTGATGTAGATAAAGGGGAATTGAGGTTGCGATATGGGGATGAGGAGATTAAATTTCATGTGAATAATTCTATGAGACACCCATCTAAACCCAATGGGGATTGTTTGAAAATCAATTAAATAGAAGAAGCGTGGTTAATGGGAGATGTGAAAGAAGAGGGATTATTAGCAAGTGAGGAAGATGAGGATCCCACGGACATGGAAGTGATTGAGGAATTAGTTAAGGAGAGGAAAATAATTCAGCCTTCTATAATCTTCCCTCCAGAAGTAGAATTGAAGCCTCTACCCTCACATTTAAAATACACTTATCTAGGGGAAAAAGAATATCTTCCTATAATAATCTTCTCCATGTTAACTCAGCATCAAGAGAGTATTTTATGTAAAGTTTTAAAAGAGCACAAGAGAGCAATCGGTTGGAGTATAGCTGATCTGAAGGAAGTTAGTCCAACTCTTTGTATGTACCAAATCCTTTTGGAGGATAACTCCAACCCTTCAATTGAGCCCCAATGGTGATTAAATCCCAACATAAAATAAGTAGTTCATAAGGAAATCATTAAACTCTTAGATGTTGAAATTATTTTTCCAATTTCTGATAGTCCTTGGGTAAGGCCCATACATGTGGTTCCCAAAAAGAGTGGGATGACAGTTATTCTCAATGATAATAATAAATTGATCCCCACTAGAACTGTAACTGAATGGAGAGTGTGTATTGATTATAGGAGATTAAATAAAGCCATCCGTAAGGACCACTATCCTATTCTATTTATTGACCAAATGCTTGATAGATTGGCAGGGAATCCCTATTTTTGTTTTCTTGATGGGTATTCAGGATATAATCAAATCCTTATTTCACCTAAAGATCAAGAGAAAACCACTTTCACCTGCCCCTTTGGTATATTTGCCTTTAGAAGAATGCCATTCGGATTATGCAAGCTCCAACCACCTTTCAACATTGTATAATGGCTATTTTTTCTGACATGATTGGGGAATTTTTAGAAATCTTCATGGATGACTTTTCAATTTTTGGGAGCTCTTTCAATCATTACTTGATCAATTTAGAAAAGGTTTTAAAAAGATGTGAAGAAGAATCAAATTTAATCTTAAATTGGAAAAAATGTTATTTCATGGTCAAAGAGGATATTGTTCTTGGTCATTTGATTTCAAGGAGAGGGATAAAAATTAATAAGGCTAAGGTTGAAGTAATTGAAAAACTCCCCCTGCCCATCAATGTGAAAGGAATTAGAAGCTTCCTTGGGCACGTAGGTTTTTATAGAAGATTTATCAAAGACTTCTCCAACATAAGTTTGCCACTCTGTAGACTACTAGGAAAGGATGTCGAGTTCAATTTTGATGAAAATTGCATAAAAGGTTTCAATGCCATAGAAACTGCTTTAATCTCTACTCCAATCATTTCTACTCCAAATTGGGATTCACCTTTTGAAATTATGTGTGATGCGAGTGACCTTGCAGTTGGTGCTGTCCTTAGGCAGCGGAAGGAACGAACCTTCTATTCAATTTACTATGCTAGTAAGGTCGTAGATGATACTCATAGAAATTATGCTACCACTAAAAAGGAACTCCTAGCTGTCATCTTTGCCTTTACTAAATTTAGGTCTTATCTCATTGGGTCTAAGAATATTGTTTATATTGATCATGCAGCTATTAAGTATCTCATTCAAAAGAAAGAAGCAAAACTGCGCTTGATACGTTGGGTGTTGCTATTGCAGGAATTTGATCTTGAAATTCGGGATAAGAAAGGGAGTGAGAATGTGCTTGCATATCACTTATCTAGATTGGCCCACCTTGATAATGATAAGTTGACCGAAATTAGTGATTCATTCCTCGATGAGAAGCTTTATGCTATGGCTTCAAATTATTCTCCTTGGTTTGCTGACATTGCAAATTGCTTTGCAGGAGGAGTCATACTAAAAGACATGAGTTACCAACAAAAAAAAAATTCTTTGCTGACATCAAAAATTACTTTTGGTGTGATCCTTTTTTATATAAATGTGCAATGATCAACTCCTAAGGAGATGTGTTCCTGACTTCGACATTAGAAATATTCTTTATCATTGTCACATATCTCCTTACGAAGGGCACTATGGGATTAAGCGAACAACTACAAAGGTGCTTCAATCCAGATTCTTTTGGCCCCATTTGTTCAAAAGTTCTACCAACTTTGTCAAAAGTTGTGATAAGTGCCAAAGAACCGGAAATTTAAGCAAAAGGGATGAGCTCCCTTTAAATGGAATTTTTGAAGTAGAATTATTCGATGTGTGGGGAATCAACTTCATGGGATTATTTCCCTTATCCCAAACCAATTTGTATATTCTTGTCGCAGTTGAATATGTATCCAAATGGGTTGAGGCATTAGCATGTGTGAACAATGATGTTAAAACTATTATTAAATTTCTCAAAGAGCACATGCTAGATAGATTTGGGATGCCCAGATTCTTAATCAGTGATGGGGAAAACATTTTTGCAATAGGCAGTTGGAAAGTATCTTAAAAAGCTATGGGGTGAGACATAAGGTGGGTATTCCCTACCACCCCCAAACTAGCAGGCAAGTTGAAGTCTCAAAATAGGGAGCTTAAGCAAATTTTAGAGAAAACGATGAACCAAAATAGAAAGGATTAGACTTCAAAACTTCAGGATGCCCTGTGGGCTTATAGAACAGCCTTTAAGACCCTTTAGGAATGTCTCCTTATAAGCTTATCTATGGAAAATCATGTCACCTTCCGGTAGAATTAGAGCACCGTGCCTTTTGGGCAATTAAAAATTTAAACTTTGACTCCCAAAAAGTAGGTGCACAAGAAATGCTACAATTAAATGAGCTTGTCGAATTTAGATTAAACACATATGAGAGTGCAAAATTGTATAAAGAGAAAATAAAAAAATAGCATGATAAGCTGATCAAGCCAAAACAATTTCAACCTGGAATGAAAGTACTACTTTTTAACTCAAGATTAAGATTATTTCCAGGAAAACTGAAGTCAAGATGGACATGACCATTTACTATCACAAAGGTTTTCCCTCATGGAGCAGTTGAAGTCGCTTCCAATGATGGCACTTTTAAGGTAAACAGGAATTGTCTGAAGTTATATGTGGAGGAAGGAATTTTATAAGAAAAGGGAGGATGGACCTTTCAGGACCTCCCGAATGAGGGTATCACATAAAAGGTCTTTCTCATGTCGGGTTGAGACATTAAAACAAGCGCTCATTGGGAGACAACCCATGAATAAATAGGTTGTATATTTTCTTTTTATTTATATTAGTTGTTTTTGTACTTTTCCCTTTAGTGTGTTTTATTTTGTTTTTGAGGAATTAAATTTTGGATTCACATATTCCCAAATCTTTCTAGTATTTGAAAATGACAAAATTTTCTAAATTTTTCAAGAAATGAAAGTCACAAAAATATCGATAAAAAAAGTGATATGAAATAAAAGGGTGCTTAACAAAAAGTGATCAAATGCATTGATCGCATTAAAACTTTTTAACTAAGAAATGAATTAAGGTAAATCTTATCTCCAAAAATTTAAATTAATGCTATAAACTAAGTGTGGGGGAAAGTATTGGACTAAAGACTAGAGATTATGGTGAGTACTCTCTAAGAAACAAAACCTCAAATAGAAAAAACTAGAAATCACTGAAAGAAGGAACATCCAACAAAACGATGTTTGCCTCAGACTCCAGCAACTGTTCGAGTGCGTCAAAAGACTGTGCTAGGCTCCCGTAGGACTTCATGATCACAAAGATGTGAATTGGGGATGAAGAAAAGTATCTCTCCTTAGGAATGAAAGAGAAAAGCATAACCAGGGATGATGAAAAATATCTCTTCTAATTAAAAGCAGTGAAAAAGGATGATGAAAAATATCTCTCCTTTAATCTATTCATCTTTGTGATTCATAAGAAGGAGCATATATGGCACGAAACTCTTGAGTATTTTGCTACCTCTCTAGTCTAGGTTTCCATGGAACCTTCCTCATTATCTAGTAACAAGCATAAAAATCAAATACTTAGAGATTAATTGATTAAACTTGCTTCATATCCAAGGTTAGAATATCTAATGTCAAATGGTTTGGATCATTTTAATTAAGCACATGCTTTGAATTACAAATCAAAATCTAAGTTGATATCTTTTGTTGACTATCATTCCTAAAAAAATAGAAAAATACTATTTTGAGCTTACTCGAGGATGAGCAAGAATTTAAATGTGGGGGTGTGATGAATCCATAATTTATGCCCTAAATAAAGGAAAATTTCATTTATTTCTCACATTAAAATGGCTCCTTAATCCAATTTTGTCTATTTATTTCCGGAAAAATGCCTATCCAACGAATTCCAAGCAATTTGGAGAATTTTCCAAAATTTCTAAAGGAAAACCGCTGTCGCGAGCTACAGCGGGCCATCTTGCGAATTGCTGGCACGATCGCGCGCTGCAGCGATTTAGTTTGCGAACCATTGGCGCGATCACGTGCTGTAGTGGTTTAGTTTGTGAACCGCGGGCGTGATCGCGCGCTGCAGCAGTTCAGTTTGTGAATCGCAGGCGCGACAGTGCGCTGCAGCGGTTTAGTTTGTGAACCGCGGCACGATCGTGCACTGCAGTGGTCCAGTTTGTGAAACACGGGCATGATGCGCACTGCAATGGGTCAGTTTGCGAACTGTGGGCACAATCGCGCACTGCAGCAGTTCAGTTTGCGAACAGAGGAGCGATCTCACGCTGTAGCAATCCAGTTTGCGAAACGCAAGTCTCTTTGCAATTACTGGCGCCACAGCGTGCTGCAGCGGACCTCTTTGCAATTTGTTTTTGCCATAGCACGCTGCAGTGCGCCACAGTGCGCTCCAGCGCACTACAGCGGCCACCAATTTTTCTATCTGACAGGTGTATTAATTGCGGCTGGGACAAGACACCCAATCAGCCTCTTGTCTCTAGCCATCATTCCCTCTCGTGTAGCTTTATTTTTAAATGGAAAGTAATCTCTTTGATGTGATCAGAAGAATAAAATAATAGAAAATATTAGTCACCTCACCCATCAATTAGAATTTGCCATCATTACTCAGAATTTTTAAAAGGCATTGCTGGTTTTGATCTTGAGTATGAGGATGCAACCCCTCATCTATAAATACCTCCCCTTTTGACTAGAAGAGGGTTCCAAATGTTGCTCACTTCACCTAAGTAAAGAGAGGGGCTGCATAGAAGAGAAGAAGAACTCCCCAAGGGTGGAGGAGCTTAACTTGCTAAGGAGAACAAGGAGAAAGGCAGCACTAGAGACCTAAGAGAGGCACTTCAAGCAAGGAGAAGAAGAATTCAAAAAACTTCCCTAGGAATGTTCCTAGTATTTTCTAAACTCTTGTTTTGTAATTTCTCTTCTTAGTTGATCATGAAAGGGTCTTTATCTATGTATGTGTTCTTTTTTATCTCTTTTGTAATGGAGAGCTAAACCTCCCTTGGGGAGGGTTGGGGCAACTCCCACATATTTTGATAGTTACTATAAAATGTATGAAGTTTTCCTCAAGTATTAATGAAAGATATGAACTTAATG
Source organism: Gastrodia elata (assembly GCA_016760335.1). Lineage (NCBI taxonomy): Eukaryota > Viridiplantae > Streptophyta > Magnoliopsida > Asparagales > Orchidaceae > Gastrodia > Gastrodia elata. Next base: position 117,133 of record JACERR010000048.1, on the reverse strand, counting down.
CCTTGCTCAAGAAATGCATAATATTACTATAGTCTTGAATGTGAACCAAAGGATAAGGACTAATGAACTCAAGGACTAAATTGTCTTATGCTCCATAGCTCACCTTGGTTTAGATGCTAGATTTATTAGTGCATGAGAGCTCAGAACTATGTGAGAAAGTTCTTGAGCTTATTGCACCTTAATCTAAGCTCAACTAAAGAGTTGATGCATGTGATGCTAGACCCACTAATCGAGCTTTATTGCTCGACATAATTGAGGGAGGGAATGGAATAATTGTGTGCTCATGAACGAGGTGACATAGTCATTGAGCCCAACAAAATTAATCCATCTTCTCAAGTATGTGTGATGCGTGTGATGCTCTTAGTGGAATCAATGCTTATAAGATCTTAAGAATTAACAACCCTTATCTCCATGATCAAGAGATAAGGTAAAATTTATAAACTTAAAATCTTATAAGGATCTTTGTGCTCAAATAGAATCGACTGTGTGTTCATTTCGTGCACAAGATTTGAACTTATAATTCTTCGAGATAAAACTCAAGGAGAAATAATGTGCACTTGATTTAGATCAAGAAAAATGAAAGATAAATGCTTGAGGATTCTTCATATATAAGGTATCTATCATGTCATGTGGGAGAAACCCAAAACTCCTCTTCCTTTTATTTGACTTATTTCCTACTACTGTGATTGTCGTGCTTGTTCTGGAACTAACTTAAATAAGACATTAATAGCTTAAACATTAGTGATAATAGAGACACCTCAGTAACAAAACATCCTATTCTATGTGGTTCGATAAATCCCGAAAACTCAAACTTTCCACTTATTACTTCAGACTACGTACACTTGCGTGAAAGCGCAAATGCATATTTTAGATCTGTCAATATATACCCACAAACACATAGAGAAGTATATATGAGTTTGTGTGTGTATGTGTCTGTGTGTTTATATGAATATATATATATATATATATATATATTATGGGAAAGCCATCTCGGTAGATTTTATTCCATCAAAAATAAACTAAAATAGGACAAGGGCTGGGATGTTACAGAGTCCTAGAGAAACTAAAAGCCTGAAACCAGCCCCAAAATAAGAGAGATTCAGGGAATATCCTAAAAGGTCCCCTCGACTCCAAAAGAAAAAGTGCAAACACACAGCAAGCATAACACTAGCAAGAAAAAGAAAAAAAAAAACAAACAAACTGTCTTAGATACACTATGCAGCAATTTAACAAGATCTCCCTATCCACAAGCACAGACCCGATCAAGAGCACCTGCAAAAACATTTGCAAACACCAACAACCAACAAATCCCCAGCCACCAACAACAGCCAGCACCAGTAATATTTTTGAAGCAGCAAAAAAGAAAATTTGAATATGGATCCTTCATGCACAAAGTTCTAATCTTAGACGCAAATGCAGCCTCCTTCTCGAGAAGAAGTAGCAACCAATTAAGCAGGGAAACGCAGAGATTCTTGCCACCAACCAACAAAACAAAGCAGATAATAAGCCTGGTACAAACCACCAATATCAGGATAATAGGATTCATATGAAAAGTTGGGCAAGTAATATTAAAATTCAGCCTGCAAATAAACACCCCATTCGTAGAAATGAAGACTTCCAACCTGAAAGCAGAAGAGATAAAAGCCAGCAACTGGGAAAAAACTTAACTGCCAAAACCACCAACAAACTCACAACCACAACGACTCTTCCAACAGACAGACCGACTGCGATGAAAACATTGTTTTAAAGTGAAACAATGTTTTAAAGTTTCGGTTTCCTAACAGCAGCAGCAACGAGAAGCGAGTGAGAACCCCAGCTCTTGCATCTTGGTGTCAACGCTTATATGATCTTTATAAATTCTCCAAAGAAAAATACTTATAAGCTTTGGAATGCAAGCATGCCAAAACCAGGTTGGGTAGGAGGACATATTATGAATTCTACATCAGTTCCATATGATATCTAGACGAATTTTCCTTTTAATACAAAACACCGAGATGGCAGCTTTGAAGGCTTCCAACTTAGGGTGAACCTAAACAATATTTTGAACCTCCAATTCAGAGAAAATATCATGAAGAAGGGGGAGATTCTAACCTGATAATTGAGAGTAAACCTCTCCTAACATTAAATTGGGAAATTTTATACTTCTTTTTGTTAATGTAAAGAGCGATTTTGTTATTCCAACAATCGTACCAAAAAGAAATATAATTGTCAAGTTGATCCCAAACTATAGATTCCTCAACCGTATCTCTAAAAGCAAGCATTCTTTTCCAAGTGATGGAATCGGTGATTTTAATTTTAACCACGGCCGGGTGGGAGGAAGCACAATACTTGGCAAGCAGAATTTTTGACCAAATGGAGCAAGAAGTTATAAACTTCCACCATAATTTAAAGGAAAAAGCCTTGTGAATATCATTGAGATTTCTAATTCCTAGGCCACCTTCAACATACTGGAGAGAAACGTGATTCCAAGAACACCAAACAGTTTTACTGCCTTTGGGATGAACCCATAGAAATCTGTTGAAAATTGAAGAGATTTTTTTCATCACATGGTTTGTAGGAGAACAGACTTCTAACCAAAAAGGAGGAATGGTGTGCAAAATGTGCTTTATTAAGATGAGCCTCCCACCCTGTGAAAGAAATTTATTTTCCCAACCCTTGAGTTTGTTAAGAATATTATCAAGCAGCCCTTTGAAATTTGAATTTTTATTGTAGCCTATGCTTATAGGAATTCCAAGATAAGGTAGGGGAAATTTTCTTTTTTTGAAATTGAAAATTTTTTCTATCTTTTAGTGAATTCTTTGCTAGTTTTTGCTGTGCACAAAATAATTGAACTTACTAATATTTATGTTTAGCCTAGAGACCACTTCCAAGTGTGAAAGGAGAGAAGATAACTTTTTCAATGAGTTGTTGCTACAATTTGAGAAAATGATCAAATCATCTACATAAGCCAAGTGAGAAACTATCAATTTACCACCTATGTTGAATTGCAATTTTGGGTTTTGTTGGAACATGATGTTTATATTGTGAGACCACACGTTCATAGCTAAAATAAAGAGAAGGGGGCGCAGAGGGTCCCCTTGCCTTAAATCTCTCTAAAAATGGAAAAATCCCATAGGAGTGCCATTTAACATAATAAAGAACCAATTGTGATGGGTGATATTTTTTTATTTTTAAGATGAATTTATCATTAAAACCATAGGCTTTTAGGGACTAGAGAAGAAAATTCTAGTTCAGCCTATCAAAGGCCTTTTCAAGGTTAATTTTTAAAATCAAATTTTGGCCCCAACACTTCTTCTTGAGACTATGGAACATCTCTTGTGTAGAAAGAATGTTATCTTGAATATGTGTACTGGGGACAAAGGCTGATTGGTTTGGGTTAATGATAGACGGGAGAATAGATTGGAGCCTTTTGGCTAAAATCTTAGAGATAATTTTATTTATAGTTGTGCACAGACTGATTGGTCTATAGATATTCACCAAGAAACCTTTTCAGTTTTTGGGATCAACATAATCATGGTGTGCGAGAAAAATTTTGGAAGAGGGACAACACAGAAGAATTCCTTAATTCCATTATAAACATCCAACTTAATAATTTCCCAAAAGGTCTTGAAAAACTCTCCTAGGAAACCCTCCAATCCAGGGCAAGTGTTATCTTTAAGATTTTTTATAATATCCCAGATTTCAGCGTTACTCGGCAATTGATTTAAAGAATTATTATGTCAGTGGAAATTAGGTGTTCCGGATCGACCATTTTCTTACCTTGAGGGGAGGCCGAGAGGGGAGCTTTGAAATTTTCATGAAAATAATTTGTCACTGAGCTTTGCAGTTCAGACAAATTTGAGATCTTTTTACCATCGGGTAGGAAACCTCATTAATATGATTAATATGTCTATGTTTCCTAACCCAATTATGATAAAAAGCAATATTTTGTTCACCCTCTAACTTCCAATTTAAGGAACACTTTTATTTCCAGAAGGACTCAATATCATTATGTCTTAAAATGAGATTAGCTTTGGCTTTATTAACCTCTATTCTATTGGAATCTGATGGGTCCAATTCAAAATTAGATTCAAGGGAGGAAACTAAGTTTTCTTGAAGGGACAAATTTGTAAGAATATTTCCAACATGAGATTTGTTCCAAATACCAAGAGCTTTTCTAAGCCTTTTAAATTTTTCCACTAATCTATAAAGTCAATAAAATTCACAGGGGAGGTTCCAAGAAGAACTAACAATGTCTTTGCAATCCTCTTTTTTGAGCTAAAAGAGTTGAAAGCAAAAAGATTTAGGAAGCTTGTTTTTATTATTCCAAGAAGAAAGGGTAATTGGTTTATGGTCTGAAACGGTTGAGTTTAAAGAGCTGTTTATAAGGTTGGAAAAAGAGTTACACCAAATGCTATTCATGAGAAATCTATCTAAGCGAGCTAATTTCTGACCAGCATTCCAAGTAAAATGTGCACCCGAGTAATTAAAATCCTCTAAGCCACAGTCGAGCATTGCCGAATTAAAATCGAAAGTAGAGCTAGCGTAATCAGTGGAGTAGCCTTTATACTCATTCATTTTCATGACCGCATTGAAGTCACCCCCCATCGCCTAAGGCAAAGAGGTAGAGGCAAAGTCTTTTAGGAAGGACCAC